>JAHWFP010142084.1:0-10353 GCA_023313725.1 Lithobius niger | reverse complement strand
CCATCGAGAGAATAAATCGAATATATGGTCCACGTTTTCAAGATCCCGCACAGACAGTTGAAGACCTCGCGTAAGAGCTGTGCGGATCGTGGAAGCAGGTGGGAATGGGGCCGGCTCCGATGCTAGTGGAGTAGTAACTTACTCGGAACAGGCAGGTAAGGACTGAAGCTGCGAGCCAACTGTTGAAGTGACACTACAAACTGGCGGTGATCCGGCTGAAGTCGAAGGCGGCTTGGGAACAGCAGCAAGGAGCGGCCGGGTGAATTGGAATCGTGGTGGAGCCATGGGAAACCAAATTCTTGATCTTTAGTCCTGTTCACTATCGTGACAGAGGGCGCAGAGGCCAGAATCCCGACGGGCCGGGAATGCAAGGTGCGCGGTTGAGGATGATGCTGTAGTTACGACCGCAGCGGGAGCCGCATGATGAGACGGGGAAATGGGAAGAGGCCATGCTAATTCTCTCTGTATCGTTCCCATTCGGCAGGTGCACTTGCCAAAGCAGGCACCGGAACGTCGGTGGAAGATTCGTTTGAGGGGTTTTCAGGAACGGAAAGGAAGGATGAGACGATCCAAGAATGTGGGACGGAATCGGTGGACTGGATCCCTGCTGTAATGGTGAACAAGTGTCGGGGAATCGGCACATGGTTGTACTTGTGTTGGCTGAACACAGTTCCGGAGAGAAGGGAATCATGACTGGAGGAGTAGTCTTGAGGCAGGTGCGTTTCTGGGTAACGAACCAAAGAAGGCAGGAAACTGATGCTGGATCCGGACCCATGTGGCGGGAAGAGGCCCAGTCGAGGATCGGTGAAGAAAGGAGACTCGTGCGGATCCTTGGAGGTTGGCTGAAGTCTGGTGTCACAATGAGGACCTATTGCCTAGTGTGGATCGGGCAGAGTCCGTATTAACTATGTTGAATGATTATAGCAACCTTGCATTAGGGAAAAGTTGACAGATCTTCAGTGCAGAATCGGCATGCTGGTGTAGTGGAGGACCCGGCCAGAGACTCAGGTTAAGGTGGATGACGGATCGGCGTTATCCCTGGCAAAGGACGGAGAGGCATCTTGGAGATGCGAGAAGGGGAGTGAGGAAGAAGAAGCAGGAATCTAGGAGGTACTGGACTGTCGTCCGAAAGGTCGGAGGACCGTTGCTCGAGACAGAGAAGGTACGAGGTTGGAGTGAGAATATCGCTGGTGGTAACCTGGATTGGAGGAGGCGGTCCGGGCGGTCCTGGAAAGCAACAATCAACAGGACTAGATGATGGTACACAGAATTTCCTCTGGAATCGGGGGAAGGGAATCGGCATTTGCAAGCTCGCTGGCGGGGAAAAGGTTGGAGCGAGACTGGGCGACCCTCCCAATTGGGTCGAAGTGATAGGTGAGGGAAGACGCAGTCACCGTAGTCGCTGATGAGGCCCGAAACGGCGGAACGTACCACAACTTGGGAACGCTTGAAGAAGTGTAGGAAAAATGCAGGAAGGAGGCTAAAGCGGAAGACGGATCGTTACAACACGTGGCGGCTCGGTGCGAACTGGAGAGGGCCGGACTGGATGCGGAGTGTTAGCTGCACGTGAGATGCGGACTGAAGCACCCAGTAGGAAGGGTGGAATGCGGAGTGGATGCGGGTGACCAGCTCGGGAATGGGAATCGGATCATCCCTTGAACCAGAGGACGAGTTCGTGCCAACGCGGAGTATCGGTGAATCCATAAGAGCTCCAAGAGCAACCGGTTGCTCCGCTGTTCCTGTATGCGCAGAGAGTTACGAGACCGGCATGGAAGCCAACTTTCAAGCTAGGGATAATAGAGCTCCAAGGGGGGCGCCCCCCCCTGCTATGTTAAAAAAGATAATGGATGTTTTCGTGGCAATAAAAATTAAAATGTAGAACGTGCAGACACACGCACAGCTCTTTTTCAGCCAATTTTAGTAATGCATGGTTGATTAGGCTTAAACTTAAGGAAGCCGACGACAAAGCCAAGCGTAAAGTTGACTTCTCGTTGGAGAGAAATAAGTTTATGAACTGGCAGAGTGGTAAGCTAACAAAACCTAGCATTATGTTATAAATATTATTAATGCACGGTGGTGACGTCACGCTAACACATCCCAGTACTAAAGGTGTAGTCGTTATATACGGTTAATCTGAAAACCCACACACGTAACCGTGGGTTAATTTTGATAACCCACACTTTTTCGATCATCTAACATTTTTTACGGGGGTCTACACAACCCCTGCTCCACCACGTGGATATGACCCAACTCTGCAAAATTATTTGCGCCTGCATCAGGTTGTTCAGACTGATCTGAGAAGCTTTCCAGTTTTTGCTATCCCAGTCAACTTCCGGTAATAGACGGGGCTTTAACCTGGATGTTAAAACGCTTCTCTGGCCGCTCTGGACAACGTACGAGTACAACAAATGATTTCGAACGTGAGACAAATTATCAATACGACGTGCAGCGCGAGTTCCAGTGATGGTAATAACGCCTAAGCGTAAAATTGAATAATGCTCAATTGTTCTACGATATGACTTCTGGATGGTTTCACCCCTTTCATTACACGTGTATAGAGCAGTGACATTTACCGCCATATTGGCACCAGTATGGGTTTTGAAGGGCATAACTACAAGGTGTACTACATAAAAATGGAGGGAAAAACAACGGAAGAGCGGATTTCTTAGGCTTAAAATAACGTTGTTTTCTCCAACAACAAAAATGGCGTGTTTTAGGTCTAAGAAATCACTCTTCACAGCATCGGCTTCAGTATGACGCCCTTCTGTTTCTCTCTGCAGTGCCCCTTGCAGCTAACCCATTAAGGCTCCAGCATAGAGTTATATAGAATAATACTACGTCGTGTCACTGCTCTATAGACTGCATATCCATGCGACGCGCGAGCGACGGATGACAAGCCCCTGCGATACATATTTCTGTAGTGGTCATTGTGGCTGAACAACAGGATACAACTTGTATAATAAAAAAAGTAACGAAATTCCGATGCTGTACCTATTTCTGTTGGTGGTCATTGTAGCAAGCAACAGGATGCAACTTGAATAATGATATACCGAAGCTGTACCTAGGTCAGTTGGTAGTCATCGTGGCTGAACAACAAGATATAACTTGCATGATGAAAAAAATAACGAAAATATACTCATCGAACAAAAAAAAAACCGATGCATACGAGTTTCCGTTGGTGGTCATCGTGGCTGAACAACGGGATACAACATTGGAATTGTGAAATGTGCATGCCAAGTATGGTCCCCGCTCTTAATCAAAGATATAAATACTATAGAATCTGTGCAACGAACCTTTACTACATCCTTGCCAGGCAAGCGAGGTTTATCATATCAGCAGCGTCTGGCACGCTTAGGGCTCGAATCACTCCAGTTGAGGGGGCTTCATGCTGACCTCTCACTGACTTTTTCATTTCTTAAAGGCATGACTGATACCGACCCTCATGTGTTCTTCACGGTTCGTGGAAGCAGTTTTTACTAGAGGCCACCCTCTTAAACTAGAGGTGAGAGCTGTTCGAAGGTACTGTAGACAATTTTTTTACTCAAACCGAGTTGTAAGACCTTGGAATAGTCTTCCTTCGGGGCTGGTTGGATCGGCGAGTCTCGTCAAATTTAAAAGGGACCTAAAAACGTTCGACCTTTCAGACTTCATGGAGTGTTTTTAGATTATTTTTAGATGTTATGTTTTAATGAATTATGTGTTTTACATATTCTATGTAAAGCTTAGACGTTCTTTTTACTCTTTAAATTGGGACCAGTGTTAGTGGTGTGGCATGCTAGCCCTTCTGGTATCCCTATTACTTTTCTGTAATTAAATATCCTTTTTATTTATTATTTATTTATTACTAACTTTCATAACTAGGGCCGTCATCAGTAAGTTCCACTGTCGACATAAAGGAGCGGGCTCCGCTTTTTTTACTGTTTGGCTGTCAATAGGAACGGATCGGATTTGACTCGTAATTTATAAACAACAAGAGACAGCTGCTTGGGGTTTGGGCTATTGGAAAGGTGGTGAAAAAACCGTGAAAATGGTGTATTCAAACGTCCAAATCGGTCGAAGAAAAGTGAAAATGCCTTGAATTTGGTTTATTAGCGCCTAACGCCGCCTGTTTGTCATCAACAATCAATCTTTTAACAATCGGATGCCTTGAACAATTAGAAACGGCTTCGCGTCTCGTTGTTGTTTTGATTTTGGCTCTTGCTATTGGTCCATTTTGTCACCCTGATGGTTCCTCAACCCCATGACCGATTCCAGATTTTTCTTTTGATAAACCTTGTTTGGACTCCCGTGCTACTGCATGCAAAATTTGGTTTGGATAGTCCTTGTGGTTTTCGCGTGATGCACGGTCTAAGATTACATTGGAGTGCCTTCATAGCGGAACTACGCTCCAATAAAAAGTTAACAAAATACCGATTCTCTATCATGATCGAAGGTTTTCCGAACACAAGATTAGTCTGGGGTGGAGTAAATCCGGGTTGCCCTTCCCCACACTAGTATTCTGTTCGACTTCTCAATGTCTAGACGGTTCTGAACTTCTAAGGATAACCAATTTCCTTTAACACAGCCATTTCATTCTTATACTGCTGCACCATTCCGCCCCAACTTTGATCAACATTTTCTTTTGCCCTATTGTCAATGTCAGTTTCCTAATCAAATTTCCAATTCTCAGAATATAACCAGCAAAAATGCTTACCTTCTTCCTTCCATCCAATCATGAACTCTCAAAAAAAAGTTCTTCCCCTTCATTCTTCAGCACCATTCTCGTGGTTGCCATAGCATTGTGTCTGGAATGAACGAACGAGTTCTTTAACCGGAATTATCCTCTACTCACTTGTAATTACTTTTTTTTTTTAATTTCCCATATTTCATTCGCTGTGATGACTTTTTTTTAAAATTTGAGATTCTCGTTGAAATGTAGGCAAACAAAGTGTTGTGCTGACTCGTCCCTTACGTTTAAATGGCTTAAATTCTTTAATCCTAAAATGTTCAAGGAAGCTTCCTTGAACATTACGAATAAAAATTTAAACTATTCAGTTTTAAAACAACTATTTGCTGAGCCTTAAACCGTAAGAAGAAAACTTATCATTATTTATCAAGGTTATTTTTTTTTTGTTAAAGAAATACAAAATGGCCATCAAGAAGTGAAAATGTCATTTGTGGATGATGACTATGATTATCAAATTGTACAGTTCCGGCAGAAAGTAAATTTACAAACGTAATGTCGTTATAGCGAAAAAAAGGCATTGTTGCATTATGGCATTGTTGAACCTGAAAAAATATCGTGATGACCAGGAGTGGTTAACGCTCGTTAAACCCTTTAAAACCCTTTGAATTTCGTGCATCAGCAGACACCAAGCATTTGCATGCCTTTGTTGACGGTTGTCTCACTATAACAATAATTCTAGGTTTTGTAAATTTACTTTATGCCGGAACTGTTCATCCTAGTGCAGTATACAAAGCAAAGTTATTACAGGTAAATACATATAAAGAAAGAAATTTCAAACACTAAAATATGTGATAAAAAAAAAAGTACAAGAACAAGAAAAATAAAATAGGCATTCAAGTTCATTATAGTTAGTTACTAGCAAAATATGTACTGATAGTTTATTCATAAGGCAAGGTAAAAAATAGTTTTTAGTTTTGGTACCATATTAAGTTGTTCCATTACGGTCATTTTAAATTTAAGTTTTGCTCCGTCGTTTAATGCCATCCTAGCAATTTAAAACATTGAAAAAATGTTTTAAATAGATACGATAATCTCAGAGATTTAAAAAAAATATTTGGTGTCGTGTTTTCTGTGTACAATTCCTTTGGATACTTTTAGTTGTTTCATCTGCTTTAAATACGATTTTGACAATTTTATTTTGTATTGTTTGTTTGTTGTTTGGAAATCAAGCAATCTGGTGCGAAACCATAGATCTCACTGCCATGTAGTAGGTGTGGTACGATTCAAGCATTATAAATTAGTTTCATGTTTTTAATACTTAAAAATACTCTTAATTTGATGTAATTTAGACATAATTGCTTTAAGTCTTTTACTAAACATTCAGTATATGTTAATTAAATTTCCATTTTTCACCTAAATGATGTCCTAAGTACTGTGTTGGGGTGATGGATGATAGGGACTTTTTCCCAATTTTATGGAAAGTGCGCTACGTGTCCGAGGAAAGAACGTGGACACTAACAAAATTGCATATGCCAATCTTCAAGAGCACAAACCCTTTCTAATACGCATAAAAAGCCACATTTGTCACCAAGGTACGATCCTTGAGAACGGCCTCCATGCTACCTTATATCGCTTCGTTCGTTACAGGAGGTGTACTTGGTCGTACCCAAAGCAACACACAGCGGGCGAATGTACCGCAGCACGAAGTGACGTCATCAGGAGTGGTGGTATCACGTGGTCATGTCATAGGAATCACATGACCTAGGTAGCAAAGCGATAGCAATTGAGGACCCATTTTCAACAGTTGTACAGTAACAGTAGGAGCCACTACCCAATGGAGTTACTGAGGTGCAAATATTTGGCTTTGTTTATGGTTTGATACCCTCGGTCGTACCCAAAGCATTACACAGCGAGCGAATGTACCGCTGCATGATATGACGTCATCGCGAAAGCTGTGGTATCACGTGGGCATGTCAAAGCAATTACATGACTTAGGTAACAAAGCGACAGCACTTGATAGCATCACCTATGTGCAGTTGCACTGAAATCCAGCAAAGACATGGTCCGTGTCCCATACTGATCAGATTAGCTTCTTTAAACAGCTATACTGAGCTCTCCCAGCACTCTCTTTTCAGATGAACTATAGTTCGTTCCAAATCAGGGAAAATACTTCCGACAAGCTTCGCAGGAATATGCACATTCAAACTTGATTTTTTTCAAGCGTGATCATTTTTCCATCGCATCGGTCGTTGTGCGCCAAAACTTCATCGTAGGAAGAAACGAGTCCTCCGCAATCGAGACAAGTAAAGTTTAAAACGCAAGGCTTCTGCAAATGACTTTCCACCTCTTCTCGCGATAAAAACTCAACTTTGCACTTTGGCACTGGAACCTCGAGACCACCTTGTACTTGGCAGCCACGGCTGATATAAAGATCGACGGAATTATCCGCGCCTTTTATACCCTCCGCTCGTATCAAATGGTCAACGCACTAGAAAGTCACGCCCCTCATCCGTAAAAAAAACAAAAAAAAACGCGTAGCTTGTGAAAAATGCTCAACAACACTTTAGAAAACAAAAACCAGCAAAATATTCAAATATCACGGGTTTTCCTGATGAGTAACCGAACGAGAAAGTTTTTTACAGACCGGACACTTTTTTAAATACGTAATATTAGGAGACGGCCTGCAGAGGGGACCGGGGGGTTGCTCAAAAGGGCCTGCTTTCCGCCAAATCCCTTACTGCCGTCACCTACTGTTTTACGTTAGTTTAATAATTTACAAAATATCTGCATGAAAGCTTTTTTTTCTGTCTCTATCTTGTCATTATCTTGCCTGTCCTACAGTGGCAACGCTATCCTTGATGGGGGGGGGGGGGGGGGAAAGCTATGCAATGCCGCCGGCTGGGGACAATGCCGCGCCATGCCAAGACTTCCTTGACTATAGTCAAGTCTCCCGCAAGGTTTAATTTCACACTTAATAAATAGCTGAGTGCTGCCGGCCATGTTTTTTGCTTGCGACCTTGCTGAATGTCATGTTTGGCCTTAATTACAATAAACCCCATACACGCTTGATGACTGTTACTTCAACCTTCTCATCCCCCCTCCCCTGCTTGTCAGGATGATCACCATTTTTGTTTTCGAATTGGGAGCCGGACGTGCATTTCATAACGTGGCTAGGCAGTAGGCACTGCTGGATTTCGCATCATAAATAAAGCGTGCCATGTTGTGCCGTGCCGTGCTTTACCTTACTTTCACACACACGTTCACACACACTTTCGCACACATACTGGCCACGTTTTGAAATGCGGCCAAACTGGTACAGAATACTGTGCCCCAGTTCTGTATGGCAAGCTTTATTTACAACGTGTGAAATCAGAAGCATATAACCATTGTTATCGTAACTCCATGCACCTACCCCGACCTCGCCCTTGCCTATTTTTCACAAGGTGGACTCTTCGATTTAACACGCGATCCAAACTGTTTTCCCAATGCACGTAAGCCACCTTGGGGATGAAATATTCATTTGTTTTTCTTCTATTATCCTTTACTAGCGGAGTTGCTCGCTTCGCTCGCTCAGTCCACGTCGTCTCGCTCCGCTCCCCCCTGATTCAATTTGCAGTTCGGTCGGTAGATGGCATCGTATGTTCGCGCTGCTGGCCGTTGCGTTCCGGGCGCAGCTACTTTCTCAGCGGGCCTTGGCTGCTACTGTTATAATTTGCCGTTCCATCGGTAGATGGCGGAGATGGCATCGCATGTCCTGCTTGCTGCTGCTGCTGCGCTGCAGATGCAGATGGCTGCATTGCGGATCTTGTGTAATTATACATATATATAGATTTTGAAGTTTTAGTTTACGGTGAAATTAGTTGCCTACAAAAATGTTGCAGTCTGCTTGACATAATACGGAATGCCATTTTAACAGCAATTACGTTTTAAATTTCTGGGTAAGGAGACTGGGTGGGTCATGGTAAAAAGTTAAGGATGGAATTGCTCCCTCCTTTCCACGTGTACCACTGCTGTCCCAACTCTTATTCTCAGGATGGGAATTTTCAATCCTATGTCGCCAACACTGACTATCACTGTTACTCACGGCACCATCACTGTTAGCACGAATTGATAGGGTTGGGGAGGAGAATTTGTGACTTGAGACCATCAGTTCCGTCCAAGTTTATAGAAGGCGCCATGAGTCTTATGTGGGAATTTCTACTCAATTTTCAGCCAAAAATTACGCTAAACTAAACGGAACTAGCTTGTCGCGAATTTAGGAATGTCGCGAAGTTTAGGTTAGAATCTGGCAAATAACGTATAATAAACTTTGCGCCGTTTAATTATAGGTTGTTTTGCGCAACATGTTTTATGGTGAATTTTTAGCGAAATAAGATTAAATACACGGGTTGTAAAATGCGTAATTTTGGGGAAAAGTGCTACGTAGTTAGCAATTCAGTTAGTTGCAATCGTAATAAGTAAAGTTTTGAATAAATGCACAACTAGGCAAACATAAATGGGCTTTACCTGGAATTTTAGAAAGGCATCAGTCTTGAGTTAAGTTGGTATTCTAAAGACTTGTTGCTAAGGCAACAAAAGGATCGATCTTTATAATTAAGCTACGCAATATCTCGGACGGCCTTGTTAAGAGGATTCTGATATATCAGCTGAACTTAAAGATGTGTTTAGTGCTTCATCAGTAGGCTTTAAGTACGTATATAGTTTAGTGAATTCAGTCCCTTTAGAGGGCATCATTGATGTCTTCCTGCATGTGCACGTGAGTGCAAACCTTTTATATTGTTGAACTTATAATGGTAAATTTATGAAGAAATAAACTTCACTTCGCCGACTGGGATTGACCCAGCAACACCTTCTTTCTTGGCTTCCTCTTTTCTTGGGCATGGGGTTTTCTGTGGATTAGGTCTAACTAAGGCCTAACGACTTTCTCTGACATTATTTTCATTCGGGTAATTTTGTACTTAATCTAAGTTTTGTAAGTTGTGTCAATATGTAGTGAGTTACGACTTATATCTTTGAATTTGGTCATGTGAAGTATAATCTGTTGAGTTGTCTTGTTTCGTTACAGCATTGTGATTCTTCAAACGGGGTAAAGTATGGTTAAGTTCCCAACAAACCTAATTCCGCCCTAGTATAAGTAGATTTAATGGCCGAGGATGACGTAGCCTTGCCGTATTAGCTAGCAAGTTAATAACTACACCTCGAGGGGCAACCTATGTAGAATGCTGCCTAGTTGTAAGCCCAACCCAAACCCCAACCTAACTCACTTTTGGTCAGTCTAACTTCTCTCCCCGGCTAGCTGTGCCGAAACCTGGGAGTCAACTCAATAACCCTTCCCAATTTCCAGTTTCCTCTAGGTAATTTTTCCTTTAACTACGTCATTCAGCTGCACCGGCCTTTAATTTAGTTTACTTCAGATATGGGCTGAAAAAAAAGAGCAAAAATAACAGGATGGAACGCGTAGCGACCTCTGAAAACTAAAGATAGAACTAATAGGAATGAATCTAACACGTTTCAATAGGGACTTTTTAGAGTTACAAATTCTCCTCCCCAACCCTATAAATTCTTGCTGTTAGTTACAAAACCAAGACGTTTGTTTCCCAACTCCTGTTGCATTCTTTTGTCATCATTTCCCACCTGACGTGGACAAATTTCGTCCAACGATCGTAACCATTTCCAGAATTATTTTG
>JAHWFP010142083.1:0-10190 GCA_023313725.1 Lithobius niger | reverse complement strand
TAATGCTGACTGTGTGAAGGCCTATAGAAGCAAGCTGCATCCCCTTCTTGTATAATATGTTCTGTACATACATGTTGGTGACCAATGAAAAAGGATGAACAGCTAAGCGCAGCTGGTGCCTGTAGCCAGAGCCCATCCCGGTAGGGCAGTGGGTAGAGTACCCGGCCTAGTTTGCAGGAAGTCGTGGGTTCGGGGTAGTGGCCTTTTCTGTCTTTCTGAGCAGTAATGCCATATTCGCTGCATATCTCGCATCTGAAGCCAAGCGTTTAACTACCTGCAAGGGGCAAAGTAAAAACAATCTACTCCAAAACAAAACTTGTTGAGGGTTCCCGCTAAGCTTTTTGGCCGTGTGAAGTCGTGATGTCAAACGCCAAGCTCTTTCGCCAAGCTAATCCCACCGAGTAGTAGTTCGAAAATTAAATGAAAAATATGAAAAACGCTTACTACGCAATTTTCGGATATTTCACTTAACGTTTGAATTCTTAGTCGGTGGGATTAGCTTGGCGAAAGATTTTGGCGAAAGAGCTTGGCGTTTGATATCACGAAGTCACACGGCCGAAAAGCTTGGTGGAAATCCTTAACAAGTTTTGTTTTGGGGTTTTGTTTCGTTTTGGGTTTTGTTTTGTTTTGTTTTGTCCAAATTGCTGAAATACATTTTTTCCCCATCAGTTATGAGTTGGAAACACCAACCTAGTTTTCTGGTCTATTTTTTTTGGGGAGGGGGGGGTCTTTCGTTACATTCTGACGACAGCAGTCACCTTTTCATATGATTAGTATCTAGACACACGCTAGTGTGTCGCCGCCAAGTAACAGTAGATCATCCCATTGTATACAGCCGATTGCTGAAAATTGATTGTTAATGATAAAAAGGCAGCTCACTAGCAGACATGTGTCTGTTAACTGTAAGCAGTTGAAAGCATATTTTGGCATGTTGAGGATAAATCCCAATACGACAGAAATGTTTCAAATTGTGGAAAATGTAAGGGAAGAGTCAGAGATTAAGAAAAACTAAAATTTAAAAGATGAGTGTCCACCAATCATAGAGAAAAAAAAAGATGCGTCAATAACGCTGTGTTTATGTTACTGTCTAGCTAGCTAGCTACTAGCTGACTAGCTAATAAGATATTTCCCCATGTTAAATCTCATAGACTTTTTACTCATGGCTAGCGCAAAATTGAGAAGGCCTACGTACCTGAATTTTTGCACACGGATGCATGATGATCTGAGGATGGTCCTTTTGTTGGTTTGGGGGTTGAGGGGTCAGGACAAACGCGTGGGAGGGTTTTAAAATTCGCCACCGGCGAATTTAAATTTCGTTTCTTTTCCAAGTTGCAACCAAAGATTTTAAGCAACAATGGCTTGAACAATCAAGACTGGTCCTTAGATTTATTGTAAAAGCCTGGACGAACTAAAAACTGAACTGTAACGAAGGACAAAATAAAGAAACATTAACGTTGCCGTGGATTGCGTAAGAATAAAAGGATGCACGTTAGATGATGGTTACGCAACAATACGAACATACACGAGCTAATGGGTTTTTTGTTAATAACCACCCAAAAAATGCTTCGCGTTCTGATGTTCTAGTAACAGCGACCTTCGTGGGTTTCTGCATGACTAAATGTGAACGAAATCTTGAAAAATTAAGGGGAAGTTACAGGGATAAACAAAACAACTGAAGGGGATACGCTGATTGAGTGAGCGAAGCGAAGCGAAGCATTGAAAAAATGGGATTAGCAAAAATGGGATTGAAGCATCTTAAACAGACGGTGTAACCTTATGTACGTTCACAGTCCTATGAAAGTTGTGATATCCAACCAAAACTGGTAGAAACCCCCGCTAAGTTTCCAAAAACGGTCGGCCCTTGAAGGTAGTGGTATCATTCCACCAGGGAAAGGCCGCCAAGATTAATCCTGTTAGCCAAGTTAATTGCACCGAATAATACTTTGGACGTTAAATGGAAACTTGAAGATTGCTACCGCTAGTAGCAATCTTCTAGTTTTCATTTAACTTTCGAACTATTAGTATGTGCGATTAACTTGGCTAATAGGATTAACCTTGGCGGCCTTTCCCTGGTGGAATGATATCACTACCTTCAAAGGCCGACCGTTTTTGGAAACTTGTCGGGTTTTTCTACCAGTTTTGGTTTTGGGTGGATTCTTATTAGCACTGTAGTATCTCTTTGCAAACGCACGGATTTACTTAATGTTCAATTTTGTAGCGTTTGCTGATTAGCAATATTTAACTGTTTTAATGTTTTGTATTGTTATGAAACATTGCACAAGGAGCTGCTTGTACAAACGAAACCAGCAATGAACATCACATCAATTCAATTGTCGAAGAGGTAAACTATTGTAGCGCGACGCCATAATGTAAGTGTCTAATACCCTGAAGCATAATTGGGCACATTTCAGGTGGTGAAAAATGATAATGCGGTACAAAAGCTTAAATTGTGGTAAAATGGACAGCAATGACCCACATGACAAAAATTAACTCGTGAAGGAATGTCACCTAAGTAGCTTTCAATGCAAAATCTGACCCTCAATAACGTTGCAAATGTCTAAATAGCTACTAGCTAGCTAATTTTAGTCCACTCATCCCCAGTCGATACGGAAATAACGGGAAGGCTTCCAGTTATGATACGATACGAACGATGCGATACGAACTGCAAACCTTTTCTGGTTTACAGCCTGGGGGTGTAACGGGAAAGGCGTGGGAGAGCGCGTGTCTACGACAGTATTGCTATAACCATTGTTACTATTGTCGGAATCGTCTCTAATTGGACGGCAAGGTTCTAACAATGACTATCTAGATACACACTAGTGTGTCGTCATAAATCTGAACAACGTTGCAAAAGAAATTATGTCTACGTCCAATTAACGAAAAACAAACAAAATGTAAAAATAAAACCAAATATTGGTAAAGAGGCCACCAAGATGAGACTAGTTCGACCTCACAAAGGAGTGATATAAACTTTAAAAAAAAATTATCATAAAAAAATTAAAACAAAACCCAAAACTGATAAAGAGGCAACTAAGTTGAGAATGGTTCGGCCTCTCGAGTGATACGAAATTCAAATATTTAAAAAATGGCCACTCAATCTATAGTCGACGTGGCACATTATTACACATCTGCAGGCTAGTTGAGTTGAGTCTAATACGCACTTAAAAAAAAAAAGTAGTGATATATCAAAAACCAAAACAGGTAAAAAAAAAAAACCCGCCAAGTTCCGAATGGTTCGGCTCTTCAAAGGAGTGATAGCAACACACCAAAACATTCGCCAAGTTAATCGCACCGACTAATAGTTCGAAGGTAAATGAAAACTAAACATTGCTACCGAAACTTTTCAACTTTTCAACTTTTCATTTACCTTCGAACTATTAGTCGGTGCGATTAAGTTGGCGAATGTTTTGGTGTGTTGCTATCACTCCTTTGAAGGGCCGAACCATTCGGAACTTGGCGGTCTCTTTTACAAGTTTTGGTTTTTAGTATGATATACACATCATAAGCCAAAACCCTTTTTCCTCAGGCTACGTCTTGCAGCTGGTGTTTGCTGACTGGCATTGTTGCATAATGACAATGTTTAAAACAATGTAAAACAATCAATTTAATCGTTTAGAGGCCCCTAATTCCTGAACCACTTGACCAAGTAGAAGAGGCCTTATGAAAATGGCACATCTCCAGAGCAATACCTGTAAAATGAGCTAAGAACCAGCTTTATTAAACACATGGAAGAATTTATTTTCGTGATACAAAAAAATGACGTAAGTAAGCAATTAGGAAATTATCATACGTAATATCCCAAGAGCTAAGGAAATTATCGATAATTTTTTCAACTCGAGTGTTTTGGCCCCTATAAACTCACGAGTGCTATTTAGGCAGACATTAATTTCCCGAGTGAGTTTAATGGGCCAAAACACGAGTGTTGAAAAAAATTTGATAATTTCCAATAGCACGCGGGGTATTTAGTTAGAGAATTTCACGTCATATTTCAGTATTCAGCACTCTAAATTTCGTATGCAACATTTAAAAATTGTATAAAAGTCGCGCTGCTGCCCAAATATCGGCGCGCCGATTGGTACTACGGCCGCCAGGAATAAAATTGATATTCGCCGCCACTGAAGAATTTTTCATTGGCGCACACCTCCAAACTTTTTACTTTAAACAATTCCGTAATAATAAATTAATAAATGCAGTACATAATTTTATTTTTTCTAAAATTGCAAGAGTAAATAAAAAAACAAAAAACAATCAAATACGGACTGTAGTGGAGCGTAATAAATTTCAAAACGGTGTTCAGAATTTGTTGCTAGGTTACGTTAACGTTAGACCTAACGACACAGGCGGATAAACGGGTTTCGCCACCGGCTTCTACGTGTTATTGCAGGCGTTGCTAGGTTACGGAAATGAACGACACAGTGCGTATTTCGAAAGAAGGGCCTTCCGGACTGTTACTGGTAGGAAAATACATACTTTTATTTGAAATGAATTCAACAAACGTATCGTAACGTATCAACTGTGTAACGTTTGAAGCGCGTGACTGCTAAAAGCGTATCAACTTCAGAAAGCGCTCGCCATGTTTTGCACGGTTTAGCATTACGCTGCGTCGACCAATGAAAGCTGCAGGATATTGCCTAACTGATTTAGTTTAAAATTTAGCCAATGAACATCGACTTACAGTAATAATCACGCAGTAGCTTTTGAAAGCTACTGCGTGATTATCAGTAGTAATAGCCCTAGAGCTTTTGTGGATAATACGGCTACTGTTTTCGAACGAAGCCTGTAACCTGACATTAAAACTAACGAATGCTAATTATTTTGCAATTATATCAATTGTATAATTATAAATTACAGTAATTAGCATGAGTTAGTTTTAGTCTGGTTATAGGCTGAGTGCGAAAACATTTTTAGCTGTATTATCCACAAAAGCTAGAGGGCTGTTTTACTGGAGTATATCCCAATTCAAAATAAATAATACCAAAAGGACTAAACATTCTTTGTGTTCATTAATATTTATAATGTAATGCTACGTTTTATTTGCTTATCAGTCTCTCAGTTCATGAAATTATTTGTCTCCAACGAGAAGTTATAGGCGAGGCTGCTGTCGGCGACTTTCTCCCGTTAAACACGCCGCATCAACCAGGTATTGCTGAAATCCGCCGACAGATGGCGCCGTGTGTGTTCCTGTACTAATTTTTTATCATTTGCTAATAATTACCATGGGAACGAAAAACTAAAAGACTTATACAGTAAAAATAAAAATTATTTATGCCAATAGATCGCCGAAGTAAAATTATAAGATACTACCCTAAACAAGCGGCTACAGCGACTGCCTAGTCGCACTGGTCTTCTGTTCGGTTCATCCACTTCCAATGTTGAATAATACAGTGACTAGTTGTGCCCGTGCGCATGCTGCGCCCCCCCTACCCACCACCTACACATCCCTGCTCCCCCTTCCCCTACCGCACCCCGTTCCTGCACCCCCATAGTGTGGGTTCTGAATATCTCTCCGCTTCCCTCTGGCACCTCAGGTGTTTGGTCTTTGGTTTTAAAATTATCAAACCGAAGACCGAACATGTGAATAGCTCCCACATATGGCCTCCCCCACCACACAATTACTTTAACCCCCAATTCCCACACTCCTGCTGCCGCCCGGATTTGCATACGTGTCCCCCCCCCCCATACACGCTTGCCCGCCTCCCCCTCCCCGAAAACGTCGCCCCGTGACATTCTCCCTTTGGTGCAGCCCCGGAAAAGTCGCTTGCGTGTGTTTGACTGAAGGCTAAAAAAAAAAACCCTATCACTGAGAAATCCATGAATTCAGTGAGCAAGTAATCCCAGGTTTAAGTTAATCCTTTGAAACAATTCACTTCGGTAGCATACATTGGCCGCACACACACTTGCCCTGGCACCCTCTTCCGTACCCCCCGAAAACGCCGCCCCGTCACATTTCCCCTTTGGTGCAGCCCCGGAAAAGTCGCATGCGCATGTTTGACTGAAGGCTAAAAAAAGCCCTGAGAAATCCAGCATTCAGTAAGCAAGTAGCCCTATGTTTAAGTTAATCCTTTGAAACAATTCACCTCGATACCGTACATTGCGACATTGTTGCAAGCAACGATTGTTGCCGATCACTTAAAAACAATTCAACTCCTTTCTGGAAGGGAACATTTAGGAAATAAATGCGCCTTTCCATCATATCAAGCTGCCAATTTCGAGGCCCAGAGGAGGCCTCGAAATTAAGAACCAATCGTCGTTTAGTTTAAAGTTGTCTGGTTTAGTAGACACGGGTTGTTTTTTTTAAGCTCAAACGCCGACAATAGCACAGTCCACGCGACTAACACTTTGTTGGCGGCTTTGGCACCACAACAATACCAAAAAACGAACCCAAAAACGGTGCGGCTGGTCTGGTAAGTGGCGCTATCTCTTCAAAGACTTTGTGTTTTCTTCAAAGAAAAGTGTTATAACCCGAACGTGTAGTCCAAGGCCGTCAATAGACGGCGACATGGCAGGTTTGGTAAATGGCGCCATCTGCTCGAAGACGTTGGAAATGTGTCCCAACCCGAATTTGAAGGCGAATCCCGTTAACAGATGGCACTACAGGGTGGGGTACTTGATTGTACGACGGAATAGCGTGGCCGGTGATTTGGCCGCCTGCTGCCTATTATATATGTAGATGTTAAAATACAACAATCGTAACGAATATGTCGAGTTTTCTAGCTGGTATATATGCGAGTCAAACGCCGCAGTCATTAACTAGCAGTTGGCGTCTGTTTTAAGCTTAGCTCGGTAAGTTGCGCATGCGCACAACGAAAAGATACTGTGGTATAATCACCCCGATTTTACCCCGGTGTATAATCGGGCGATTATACCACAGTAGGTCGATTATACCCCGCTTTTGTACCTTCCTCCATGATAGCAAGCGGGATATACTCACTGTAAGTCGGTTGTGATTGGGCGAATTTAGTACACGATCAAGTGAGCAAATTTCTGTCAGGGAAATTCTCAACGTTATTCACATCGTTTTTTTTTCAACAAGAAAACGAGTAATTTCAAGGGTTCACTGCAGACGTGTTAAATTCAAACTTCTTTACTTTATCCTTAGACATAATGCATTTTACAAAAATAAACATTTAACAATCCGCACATGAATCGAGAAATTGTCCAACAAGACAGTTTGTTCAAAGAGTTCTGTCCTTGTTGCGTGCTGGTTGGGAATGACTTTGCCGCCAAACCTTCTTCATTATTGTTCGCGCCAAAATATGGAAACACTTTCGGTCAAAAGGAACGCACGTGTCTCACACGTGGAAAATGTAGCCAAAGACCAGCATTCCATACTTGGCAAATGGTTCTTTCGAGCGTTCGAATAAAACGACGTAATTAGCCCTAATTACAGTCATTAGGTAATTACGGTTAAGCCAGCGATGGCTACTTTACAAACGGTAAGCTTTGTCCTTAATAGTTACTTTTATGTTGTCAGGCTACAAAAGTCTCCCAATTCAGCCTTTACTGTCGCATCCTCCATCCTCATATATATATTTTATCTGGATGTTATCGTTAATCTTGGCGGGCGACACATTAGCTTGTGTCTTGATGGTGTCTTTACTTAGTCAAGCTAAGGGGGCGTTAAGCAACGACTAAACAATGTAAATTTTCTCGTTCACTAGCTTTTACTTGGTTAATACTAAATCTGTTGGCTACTTCTCGCATTTACCTGACCATGCGGCTTTCGAGTTGTCTATACGTAGTGACCATAGCAACAACGCGGGCTCAGATCCTCTCCTTCTGCTTCGTGACGCGAAGTACGACGCGTGATGCACGACAGCGTCGAGTTATGATAACAAGAAAACAATTTCTGCTGTAGTACAATACGGGGGACTGATTTCTATATTTCAGCACTTGACGGTTTTTTATTTCGATTCGATAACCTCGAAATGGACGAAATGTTGAATTTTGGATACTCGCTGCGAACAGCTATTTACTCTACCGTCGTCTGATCGTTGCCAGAAGCTGTTCTTTGTGTGAGAATAGCAATTTTGGAAACAGCGATTAGAGACAACAACGTTGTAGCAATATTTAAAATTACTGTTTTACTTTGTTTTGTTGTTATTTATAATACATTTAATTTTTTTTTGTATTGCCGCATTCATTTTGTAGAACCTGGAAACTAATCGTAAATAAATTAGAAAACAAAAACGAACTCCTTTGAAGCTTAAGCTAACGTTTACTGATCCGAAATCAAAACAGCAAAGGAACACAAATAAACTTTCCTAGGTTTCAGATATTGCAGTGTTGTTGTACTGTTTGGTACTGTTTGTTGTTACTGCTGCATTCAAATGTTTTTACAGTTTTTCGTTTTGTAGACGGTAGATCAGCTAATGAATGGTGCATTGTACTTGGCTAAAGAACATCCAGCGCCGCAACTAACTTTTTGCATGGATGGGTGCAAGGGCGAAACGTTCGGCCTCTCCTTAACAAGCAAACAATTTTGGGCAAAGTAGCTCCCAACCCCTACCTAACATTAGTGAATTTTGTTCTTTTTGGGGCACCTGATTCACGAATTTTGGGCCGCTTGTTTCCTAGGCACGGGTGTCTTACAACCCTTTGAACCACCCCTAATTGCGGCACTGAAAACATCGCTGGAAAATGTTTAAAAACTAATCGTCTTAAGTGTACTTAGCACAGCTGTACAGGTAAATCGGGGTTAGTGCAAGTCCTCGAAACCCTGGAAATTTCAGGAAAGTAATAATGAAATTCCATGCTGGAAAAGAGCTTGAAAAGCTTGAAAAATGATATTTGTATCATCAGTCGGGCGATGAATGGAAAGTAGACAAGGTGACTGAAGAACACTGACAAAATTTAGTCAAGGAAGTAGTCGAGTGTGTAACTTTACATTATTCTTCCTTTGTTGGGGCATTAAAAGTTTTGAAATTTTGGCTGTGGCTTTAATTGTACTTACGTGTATAATGGTTGGATACAGCCGTAAGGTTTTACGTGGAATAAACAGTACAGCAACACAGCAGTATCTGAAATCTTACAGAACAGTTTATTTGTGGTCCTTTGCTGTTTTGACTTCGAACCAGTTAAACCTTACCTTAAGCATCAAACGAGTTCGTTTTTGTTTTCTAATTCTTACTACTTTGACGTACCATACAGTTTAGATTAGCTTGTTTTAATGTTTTGTGCCTTTCTCAATTCCATTTTTCTCAATGAAAACAAACCCTTTAATCTTCTGACTACGTCTTGCGGCTGGCGTTTGCTGATTGGCATTGTTGAATAATAACAATGCTTAAACAATGTAAAACAATCAATCTGGTCGTTTAGAGATCCCCAGCCCCTGAACCACTTGACCAATTAAAAAAGGCCTTATGGAAATGGCACATTTACAGAGCAATACCTGTAAAATGAGCTAAGGACCGGCTTTATAGACAAATAGTCAGATCTGTAGAGAAAAATGTCTTGCCAAGAACAAGAAGAAGAAGAACAAGCCAAAAATGAAAATCACGATCCAAGCTCAAGTCCAGATCTGCGAAGCGTCAAACCGGAAATCGAAGACCGCGTCCTTATGTAAGCCTCAGCATGTGCTTCCATGTTAAACGTCAAAGTTAGAGATCCTACAGTTTCGGCCAAAATTGACATAAACCAACGAAATTCGGTATTTGGGGTCGTGTCGCAACTATTTTACTGCGTTACAAATTTTAATGACAACAATCAAACCATTCGGCGTCCACAGTATGGCCATTTCTTGTTGTTGTTGTTGTTGTTGTTGTTGGGACTCTTTGCCCTCACCTGGAGACCGAACCAATGAACCAATTTTCAAGTTTTATAGCTTAAAACGTAGGTATGGACAAGGCCTAAGGCCTTTCGCATGATATTTTAATGTAACTACATTATTCTTGACACGGACAGCCAAATGGGTTAGAACTTTTGCTCTCACCTAGAGATCGAACTAATAAACCGATTTTCAATTTGTACAGCTTAAAATGTAGGTATTAACACCGATCAGGGCCTTTTGAACACGATGTTGATGTGACTGCAGTATTCGCGTCGGCAGAGCAATTATTATTGTAGAGCACTGGGCAGAAATCATTAAGTGGAGTAACAAATTTTTGCAGAAATTTTGCAAAAAACATAAATTTGGTACACAAGTCTTTCTCAACAATAAAAATCGAACCAGCAATGGGCCCCAATGAAAT
>JAHWFP010142077.1:0-10018 GCA_023313725.1 Lithobius niger | reverse complement strand
TCTGGTAAAGTTGATATTATTGGATTTCTGTTTTTGACAACTGTATACTTTTGGTAAAGGTGGATGGTACATTTTACGTCCAGTGGTTACAATATTTATACAAATCCGTCATGCCTCATTACATGACCTTTGGGAGATCAATAATCCTCAGAAGTCACAAGTTAAACCAATTAGTTGTTCAGGATGTTGACTTCGTTGTGTTTCTTTATTAAGTTAATTCATTTTTCTAAAACTATGCGTGGCAGTTTTTAGGTCTACGAGTCAGTGATTAACGAGAACAGAGCTCTACTTAACAACAGCGACGTTTGATGTGAAGCAAACCCACCTATTATTGGTCAAAACCCCCCGTAGTAGGCGTAATTCAGATTCATAATGTAAAATTTTCCTAATTTAAAGCCTATTTCTCAGGCCTTTATTTTACAGTCCCATATTTTTATGGCCTATATTTCAGGCCTGCGTATTTTTTCAGACCTACATACTTCGGGCCTACACATTTCATAGTTTTCAGGCCTCTATTTCAGTCCTATATTTTCAGGCCTATTTCGCCATCACAATGTAAAATGTTAAATCTCAGATTCACAATGTAGGCCTATTCAGATTTACAATGCTAAACTGTTTGTTGGGAGTGCTGCTGTAAATAATTCATTTTCGTAGTAAAAACCATAGATACTAATTGGCTTTACCAGATATAAATATAAATATTACGTATGAAAAATTAATATTCTCTGTATTTAGTTGAAATTTTTTCGTTACATAAAATAAATAATATTGTACACAGTATCGTCGTCTGTACACAAGTGCAATAATATTTGGATTAAGACAGCAATTATTTCATTTAACCAGTCATCCCTGGCTTAATTTCTTTTTTTAACTTAAGGAGACATTCAAAATCAGGGATTCTACGGAAGTAATATTTTAACATTGATTTCTTTATTACTGTGCGACCGATAAGAGCTGGCATCGTTCTAGGGGGTGGGAAATCTTAGTATAAGATTCGAACTAAACCATTTTCAGTTTCTTTTGTAATAATTGAGATTCGTAACAGAGTTGCAAATGTTGTTACTCTACCTTAGCCTTCATTTTTTTCTTTTATTGCTTAACAGTTACAATGTTCATTTCAATCTTTCGCCTTTGCTGCAGCAATTAAAGAGATTTTATGTTTCACTTTGCTTTGCAATTTCTTTTTTACCCTAATGATTTTATCCAATAGAATTACTAGACATTCAAAAGTTCACGGAACTGACAAGTTTTGCTAAAAATCCACTGATCAAATATTTGAATATTTTAAACCTTTTTCTAGTGGAAGAGGTTGATCAAAATATTTATGAAGGATGGAATATTTCAATTTTCTTTGCAACTACTTAGAAAATAGTAATAAGTTATAATAACAAGTTTATATGTTATATTCAGACGTGTATTCTAGCGCGTTTGTAGCATTTATTGGCTGTAGTTCTGTATACACGTTGAAAATGCTTTTTTATACATATGGTATGAGTTAGCAATCCTTTGAAAACTGCTCGAAAAATGCTGAAAATCTCATAATTTTGATAGAAAGCCGATTTAAAAAATGCAGAGGCAGCAAGACTTTATATTTTTTACGTCTTTTCTTTTCTCAAGAAAAATTCAACAAAACCATTAAATTAGTATACTCATGACGTAATTGTTTCGTACTTAATTATTCATTTCAGAATTGTTTCAAAACTGGAAAATGCATGCAACTATCAAAAATAATCCATAGAGCGAAATGAATTTCGTTCATTAATACAAATAGCGTGAATGAAAATGCACTAAAGTTGTATGAGGCGAAATAGGACAGGTGAAAAAAATGAAAAAAAGTGAAAAAGTGAAAAAATCAAATGAAATTCAGGGTAGCATTGTTTATGAAGATATGTTTCTATATGAAGGCATCACTGCTGTTGGAAGGGTAAAAAAATGTTAGAAAAATAATAATATAGAAACTCGAGTAAAATTTACTAAGTTGCAGTCTTATTACAGTGGCTCCTCAGATTCTACCATTCGTTTTTCAAGATGACCTCATTCGTGAAGGGTCTCGTGCTCGAATCCATTGTGTCATCAGTGAAGGAGATCTGCCAATTACCATCCATTGGTTGAAAGACGGACAACCATTATTTCACCAAGAAAGCGTTTCTGTGCGAAATTTGGATGAATACTCTAGCATTCTCTCCATTACTGCTATCAATCCTCGTCACAATGGGAATTACACATGTGTAGCAACCAACTCTGCAGCTACAACTCGCCACACAGCTGTTCTTGCTGTCAACGGTAATAAACATTTCTTGTCTATCTTTCAGTTCCTCCTAAGATCCTGCCTTTTGCCTTCCAAGATGACCAGTTCTTCAAGGGCATGAGGGCACACATTTTCTGTGCTGTTAGTCAAGGAGACATGCCCCTTCACTTTAAATGGCGGAAGGATGGACAATCAATTTCACCATCTTTGGGTGTGGTCACTCGAAACATTGATGGCCATGCAAATTCATTAACCATTGATAGTGTTTCTTCGATCCACACAGGCAACTATACTTGTGCTGTCAGCAACGAAGCTGCTACTGTTTCACATACCGCACAACTCTTAGTCTATGGTAAATACGCTAACATCCACATTTCCACATAAAATATTTGGGTTTTGGGTTTGAACTTCACACCAAACTATGCATATTACAAAACCAAAGAAACAGAGGGAATGTTCTTCTATACTAAGGAATCATTACAATCTTTTTGAGTTTTTTTTAAGTGTATTTTTACCGTATCTGTTACCAAAGCTTACACTGTCTCAATTGCAACAATATTGTAAATACTAATGATTATAGGCAGTACTGCAAAGAGCACAACAGCAAAATCATTAAAAAAAATATTGCAAATGTGCAGCAAGTATATTAAGCATTTACATCAGTCCAGAGAAGTAATCCCTTAGGTTGACGCGACCTAGGATTATTGGATGTTTGGGAGGATGCGACTTTCTAATAGACGGCCTGCTTCCTCAATAGAAAATAGCGAAAGAATGTGCTGTGATGTAGCACAATGAGACGTGGTTTTAGTGAAAAACCTCACCAGAGGGCCGCCGTGATGCGACCGTTTGGGCTTGATCTTGCAGACAATCCAGCATAGCTGCTTTTCATTCGGCTCACGCTCGGCAGGTCTACACGAAGTCGAGCCTCTCTCAGAAAAAAATATTCGTTAAAGGTTTAAATTTAGTTTGTGGCACCGTTCGTTTCTTATATTTTCTTTTCGAGTAATCCGTGGCAAACTGATCGTAGCCAATAACATTGGAACCAGCAGGTTGATGGTGGTTGTTAGAAGATCCATGATCAAGGGGTGCCAGACGAATATCTCTTGGTTTCTGCCACATTTTCTGCTGCGGGATTTTGCCGTATTCATGAGAGCACGAGCAGCGCGTGAAACCGTCTCTTGCCACTGATACATCCAGTCCTGAGAATGACAAATCCCTCCAAGCACCTAATAACCCTACATGTGACTTACTCAATGACTTTCAGATCGCTATAGTGACCACATGCTGCAGCAGGTCTTAATAAAGATGTTTCGACCCTGTTTGTGCAAGCCACAGAAGATAGGCCTAGGTTATTTTAGATTATGTCAACGTTGCTATTATTATTAACATTCACTAAGCAAACCATGATTTAATGTTCTCCGCAACAATAAAACACCGTACGTTAACCCAATTAATATTTTCCATTCCTGTGTGACCTGCGTGGAGTTATTCTGGGAACGGTGTAGCGGAATATGCATGTACTTCCAGTGGAATGCACGTTCACAATAATAGCTTACACAATTGTTTGTGTCGTTTTTTTTGTATGTGTGTGCTTGACTTCTCTATTCTTGTTTATAGTCCATGAGTTCCTGATAAACCAAACAGTACGCTATTAAAATTACGGTTATTTTACTGTCCAATAGCCAGTCAGATTTGACGATCATGGATTGTGTTTATTTTACGTCACATTTCTCTGTAATCTCAACAAAGAACACCATGAGGGAAGGATTTAGCAAGACTCCTTTCATGATAAACACTGTAAATTTTTTATAAGAACTGGGAACAAATAACCAATTCTTTGTACTGGTAATTTACAGTTTAATTTTTTTTCAGTATGGAATAAGATGAAAATCCATCACTTGGCCCATTAATATTTCCTACCTTACTTGTTTATAGCATATTCACCATGGTGTTCACGAATACTTAATTAAACCAAATTGTAAACGAAGCAAGCAAGTCTGCATTAAAGACTGGCCTTGTCAGTATACAATACACTAATCTGAGAAAGAATGAAAAGACAACTGCTCCGACTGGGACCTGAACCCAGGACTTCCGTTCACTAGCCGGGCGCTCTAACTGCTGCGCTACTGAGGCGGGTTCTGGCTACAGGCTCTAGCCTAGCTAAGTAGCTGGAGCCTGTCAGTGGAGGTCACAAACAAACATACAAGGAGGGAAAGCAACATTGCTTCTTGGCCTCCACACTAGAAGTAATGCAAGTAGAAGGCGAAATCACAAGGTAAAGGGTAAACGAAGCATGCAGTCCGCATTAAACACCGGCCTTGTGAGGACACACGATACACTGATCTAAGAAAGAAAGAAAAGACAACTGCCCCGACTGGGACTCGAACCCAGGACTTCCCATTTACTAGCCGGGCGCTCTAACCACTGTGCTACCGGGGCGGGTTCTGGCTACAGGCTCCAGCCGAGCTAAGTACCTGTTCAAGCTTTCTCATTGGTGACCTATAGTGGTGACCCTGTCACAAACATACATACAAGGAGGGAAAGCAACATTGCTTCTTGGCTTCCACGCTACTTTAACCTAAATTACTTGCATTATTTCTAGTGCGGAGGCCAAGAAGCGCAATGGTTAGAGTGCTCGGAGAGTAAACAGGAAGTCCTAGGTTCGAGTCCCAGTAGGGGTAGTTGTCTTTTCTTTCTTTCTCAGATTAGTGTATCTTGTATCCTCACAAGACCAGTCTTGAATGCAGACTGCTTGCTTCGTTTACCCTTTACCTTGTGATTTCTTCAGTTTTTAAAACAAATTGGTTTGAAAATTATTCAATGGTAGCGTCACAGCTTGCATAGGCATTTAGTATGTTTGTATTATCACTTTATGACTTTTGTAGATAAGTCATATCTGTATCCGTCGAGATATATTAATTTCATCGATACGTCAAATACTCATTCAAATGAAAATAGCAAGTTATTTTTAGTTTGCCTATCCGGAACCCCCGTTGTCTTAGGATGTTGTTGGAATGGATTATTTGTGTAGTTCAAAAAAATTTTACATGGATACTTGGCAATGTGTCCTTGTTGCTTATTTAAATCAAAAAATTGGTTTACAGGTTTGCAAATATCTGTAATAATGTTAATTACTTTATTTTGCACACAGTTAATCTGCTTTTATTGATCTCTTTCATTGAACTCCAGCAATGCACTACAGGTTTAAAGCCAGGTTCCTGTAAAAAAAAATTCGCATACTTCTTTCTGGATGAGAATTAGCATTTTTAAACCTCTGTTTTTCATTTTTTCTGAATGACGATAGAATTATGAGAATACTAAAATATCGTAACACTTAGCAAGGAGCAACTTTTTTTTTGCAATATTTTTTGTTCTTCTTTGACACGGTTTTTATCTTTTTTTGCTGTCCTACCCAACGAGTATTGGCCGGTAATGAATTGCAAACTACTCTCTACTTTCTTTGGACTTTGGAATTACTCTCTACATTCTTTTTTTTTAAAGGTTTTAAATTTTTAAAATTTTACTCTTGAGGCAGACCCTGATTTAGGCTGGAAACGTACAGTGTTCATGCCTGTTTCGTGCATTTTATTGGCTTTTTAAGCTAAATGGGCAGAATATTTAGGAACTGACTGGTGGAAAATAAATGTTTGACTGGCAGATATTTAGTTTATATTGATAAAAACTGAGCCTGACACATTGAGTCTTGCCAGAGACTCTGAGTGTGTTCAACTCAGTTTTTATCAATGAACTACAGTAACTTCCTGCTATTGTCCTCGAACCTCCTCTGTTACTTAACCTCTAATGACATGAGTAACCACACTGGTTAATTTTGTGCACTAACACGGAGTAATATTCTGATACCCACTGCGAATTATTTTAAAAAGGAAAAACTGCTGTTAGGAAAAAAAAATGATGTCTATGCTAAATGTTTTTTTCAATAACGTATTCCAGTAAAACGAAGTACTTGTGTTACATATTTTTACTGGTATTAACCCAAAAATTAATAACCTTGATAATATGTAAAATATACATTTAATGTGATAAAGAATGTTAAAAAGGTGCATTGCAAATATTTTCAAAGGGAAAATCAACAAAGCCGTATGATTCGCAATACGAAGCACCATTACTTGTCACCGCTTACATGAATTTATCAACGACTAAACGATTTCATAAAAGAAGCGTATTTTTTAATGAATTAAATTTTTTTTAAGTTGGATGTTCCCTGTTTGTGTATTTCAGTGGCCCCCAAAATAGTACCGTTTGTGTTCCAACAAGATCACGTCTTTGAAGGCGTTCTAGCACGTGTTTCTTGTGTAGTTTACCAGGGAGACCTTCCCTTAACCTTGGAGTGGCTGAAGGATGGCTTTCCTATCAACCAGGGAGTCTCAATTCGTTCTATTGACCAGTATTCCAGCATATTAACCATTGAGAAAGTGCAGCAGGAACATTCGGGAAATTATACATGCAGAGCCAGCAATTCAGCGGCTTCCACAAGTCATTCTGCTCAGCTTATAGTCAATGGTAATTCTCTTTGATCTTTTCAGTACCTCCTAAGATCGTACCTTTTACATTTCCTCGTGAACCTCTTCTGGAAGGCATGTTCGTACGAGTATCCTGCATAGTCAGTCGCGGTGACTTACCACTCACCATAACCTGGCTCAAAGATGGTGAATCCTTGTCTGCCGGACAAACTGCTATTTCTATTCGAGACTTTGACGACTATTCCAGCGTATTATCCATTGATCCAGTCACCACTTTACATAATGGAAACTACACATGTGTAGCAAAGAATCACGCTGATATTGCATATTATTCAGCGTCTCTTCTGGTTAATGGTAATAGTTCCTTTCTTATGTTTATTTCATCGAGCCACAAACAAGCACACAATGCCAAGTTATTATTTAACCATATTAAGACAAATCAATGTTCATAATTTTATCTACGGCTATGTTTGGTTCATGTGCAACGATTTCAGCATAAAATCAAACAAAAATATACTTTTAATCATTGATTAGAAATTACGACGTTGAAAGTTATTGTTTAAACTGTTACAGGACCACGACCAGTCTATCTAAAACATATACTATCTAATGCAGAATATTTTGAACAATTGTAACGCCTATTTAACCGGGACTTTGCAAAACTGTGTGTGAGGCAGCTGTAGTTGGTTGTTAGACATCCGAAAGCTTGCAATTTTTAGTTTAGTTGCAAAGTTGTGTTTGTTGGGCTCTTACAATTATTCTTTCTTTCCTGAAAGTAGATCAATTTACTGCGTAGAATTTTCAGCAAGAAATGTTAGGTAGATAATTTTATATTAACATGCGTAATCATTAATTGTGTATTTTATTCTGAGAAAAATTATATGTTTCATGCATACATCGAAATTTGTATTCATCCTTAATCATTAAAAAATAAATTTCCGAAATCGTTGTTCAAACGAACGGAGGATCGTAATAGCTGGTGGCTCCCAATATAAAAGTGTAATTGTGTAGCTATATGACTTCACGTACATTGTATTGGACTGATACAGTTAAGGTTTTATGAAATGCACTAGCCTAAATACAAAATTAATACACCTAAGTTCTATTCCTTACAATGCCAGTATTTACATTGCCCTTCACTATATCATTTTAAAAGATGATTCATTTTCCTCACATTACAGAAAGCAATCGATAAAATTGTAGAATTTACTAAATAAGCTGTGATTTTTATCTTTACGTACTATTATTATTGTAATTTTACAAACTGGACCAGTGCATCGGTGTACTTTACTGACTTCTATATCTCTTATTTCAATAAATCATGAAACTGTGGGTTTAATGAGCGTGAATTTCTAATAAAACTAGTAATACTCTGCATTTGTAATATTGAGTAAAATATATCAGCAGTGTATTATACTTAAACTCATTTATATTTGATAACTTGGTTTGGCATTGCCTTTATTTGTGGCATACCACAGAATTTGTTTTTAAAAACACATGAATCTGTATAGACCTTCGTTCTACTCGGCGTACCTAGTCCCTCAAATTAGTGACCTTTAATATCCAGCACGATTCCTGCGTGAACGGTATTCGTTAGCGCTTCACTAAAGACAAAGAGGGATAATGTCTGTGCAATATGCCTAAGAGTGACCAGATTGTATTTAAATTGACAGCAGTTTTGTTTCATTTTGTAGTTTCATTTTATTACCAATATGTTTTCGTTAATTAATGGTTTACAATCCCTGCAGTTCTTTCGAATAACGTACTAGTCCAGATAGACTTTTAATTCCCGTCACGATTGTAGACTCAATTGTCCACCTTGCCAGCGTTTCACAATCTACGCCAATAGCAACCAAATTGTGTTTTTGTATTTTGAAATCGAGAGTAAATGCTTTTTTTTTTCATTTCATTGACTAAGTTTTTTAATGCGTTATATTGTGTGTGGCTTCAAATAAGAGTATATACTCTAAAACTACATACTCTCAATACGCAAAGAAGGGTAACATGTAAAGAAGGAGATTTTTTCAAAGAAGAGTGTGGGAACGAATGAAAGTTATTACGAGGAATAGCGGTGACGTTCAAAGTTACCACTTCAATAACGAACAAATTCTCTATGTTAACATACGATAACTTTCGTTTTTTTTTATAGAACTGCATATCTATTTGAACTACAACTATTACAGCCGATTCTGTGTACATTGAAAAGCGATACGTAAACGTTTACATCGGAAGAGAACTAATTTGCGAAATGCACGGCGAGCCGGATATTCTAGTTGGAAAAGTGTGTTTTCCGACCAAGATTTATTTGGAGTCGGAACGTCTTTTCACGATGCTTAAAGACCAGTCTTACCTTAGCTTTTTTTTGTTAAAAAAAAACTGTTCTTTATCAAAGTACACAACTCCACACAAATCAAACGCAAAACGTCACTGGTTGTCACTGTTTTTGGTAGTTTTGGTAGTTAATGTAAGTTAAATAACCAAGATCGATGTATTGAATTGTTCTATGACCATTAGGTGCTCTTAAATAAAATTGAGCAACATTTTGTTTCTTCATTTTTCACTTCTATTTACAGCCAATTTCCTATGTTTAAACTTGTAATATTTTTTTTGCATTTTTGCTAAGTTCCTCCACGATGGATCATTGAACCGCAGAATACAATTAGTGTTAAAGGAAGATCTACTATATTGGACTGCCAAGCTGAAGGATTTCCTCAACCGGATATCCAGTGGCTGAAAGTAAAAGGTAAATAGTTAATATTAATGCCAGGAACCTCAGATTACATGCAGCTTTTATAGGGTCGGTCACTCAATATTAAGCAGCAGCACGAGAAACAGTGCAAGATTTTTCGCAACACATTCGGCAAGGCAGAGGCTATTTTTTGTAACTTAACGCATCTAACGTTTTGTACGACGTAATTGACTCGATTCACGCCATTTTTAATGATTCTTGCATCTAGTTGGCCATTTGGATTAATCGACACAAAACTGAACTAAGAAACAAATGAATACTTATTATCAAACCTATACCGGACAGCTCCAAGCGTTTAAATTGTCATGCAAGGCATTGAGCTAAGTAAGTAAAATCGATAAATTTACTACCGAAGATAGATAAAGTTTATTATATACAGACAGAGAGCATCATTACATGCGGTCAATCGTTAAACCACGGTGTTGTCTTGGTCTCGAAGAAAGGAAATCACCAACTCTCATCTTGGGTAATCTCCGAAAAATGTGCCGTGTGATTTTTAATAATGTGTATTCTAACGTTCAGTAAAGATTGTGTGATCAG
>JAHWFP010142074.1:0-21761 GCA_023313725.1 Lithobius niger | reverse complement strand
TTTTTTCACTTGAATGTGGGGAAGCGTAAATGGAGGCATTGGATTGGCGAGTGGGGCATCGAAACTTTGTGGATCATACTGTCTTTCCATTTTACCGAAAGTTCAGCCATGATTAAAATGCGGCGAAATGGGAATTCCCGTTTCGCCGAATCCCATGTCGCAGAATCAAAATACTCTATAAATGTAATATTGCTGAGGTTAAAGAAGCATTCCTAACTGATAGAAATTTGTAATTAGCCAAAACAGGAGTCGGCAAAACGGGAATTCCCGTTTAGCCAAAAATTAGGACACTGATTAGAATTCGGCGAAACGGCTATCCGATCACACATAAGCACGGACTGGCCATAGTGCCAGGTTGCCAATGGCACATGGGCCCTCCCGTAAATTTGTAAGGGGGCCTTTTTCGAGTTTACAGTTAGAAATGAAATTTCTGCTGCAGATGAATTTTTTTCTCTTTGCAATTTCCTGGTTGCCCTTAAAATCTAGCCATTTTATAGCTCTCTACAAATGACTGAACTATAAAAACAGCATTAAGGCCCGCCCCCACTCCCCGGGGCGGTGGGGGGCGGTAATTTTTGAACCTCGATAATAACACTTTCAGCAATTAAAACTTCTAAAAACGCCCCAACTTCTGGGGGAACCCCGATGATGTGAGTGTTTACCCGCGGTTTTGAAGTTGTCAGTAACACTGCTGTAATTTTTTTCGTACACTTTCTAGAAAAGCCTTGCCTTCTGGTTCATTGGCTCAGGAGGGTCACAACATTTTTGACCTTGAATGGGGAGGTTAAGATTTTGTCAGGGTTTTGGAGGGGGGGAGGGAGATTGAAAATATGATGTTTACATTTTCATTTTGTCCGTCCCCTCCTCCCGGCCATAAATAATGACCGGGTCTCATAAGCTCGAATAATTTCACCTAACCCCCCCCCCCCCCCCCACCGGTCTGTGGGGGGCCTTTTTAACGTCATGGCACTTGGATCCCAGGGCTGCCATTCCGGGCCTGATCACAGATTTGATTCCCCCCTTTCGAAAATATTGACTGGTCCCTAAAACCAGGGAGAATGAACGACAGAGCAAAATATCGCAGGAAAAATGAGAACGGAAAAAAAAGGCGAAGGGCAAAAGGACAAATAAAACCATATCGTATAAAAGGATCGCGAAAGCCACTCACGCAAAAAGAGCCGCGGGAATTGTGTAATTTATGTATGGGACTACTACTCTCCCATTTTTTTTTATTTGTAGAACACTCCGCCTCATACTCACTTTTTCGTTCTAATCCGATTACAATAGACAACCTGTGTTACTAATAATTATTCCAGATATATTTTTTTGTCGATTTTACGGTTACAAATGAAATTTCTGCTGCAGTTGTTGTATATTAGTTTGGGAGAAGTATTAGAGCAATGGAGCGCAATCAAGTCAATATATGGAAGCACAACGACATCTAACTGCAATACTAAGGACAGTTTTACGTCGATCGCGTGTGAAACGTCATTTGTCTCAGATTTCCGAACGCACAGATCTGACGCGCGCTGGAACTGGTCCAGCCCTTCTTTGTGAGCATGCCTCGTCACATTTAACACCCGTTCTGCGTTTGAATCCGATTAGAGTAGGTACGATTTTTTCAAACTACACCTGCATTTTATGGTGTTTTGTTGTTTAATTTTAAATCAGTTACACTTTTTTAATGAAGAAAAGGATTTAATTCATAGATATTGGATGGAAAGTACGTTTACAGTTTTTATTTATCTTTCAATCAGCCAACCCTAAAATATTGCTCCAAAGTTCAAAAATATATTTTAGATAAATTTGCCTCTACACTTCGCTAGGCAATTCGATTCTCTTTCATTAGAAACAAGTTTGACGTTATTCTGTTGGAAAATAACTGAGGAAAAGTGGAAATAAGATCGTAACTGAAATACGTTGTAGACGCTGGCGCCATCTAGTAGTCAGAATTGAGATAACCAAAGGTGTTGCACTCCCTCTTAAGCGAAAACTTTCCCTTAGCCTATTGCAATAATATAAACAGGCCTATAAATTATGTATATTGGCTTTGAAAGCGTTTCACAGATTAACAACACGGAAATTGTTAATTAATATAATTGTGCTTAAATCCCCCCTCCCCGGAAAATATCCAGGGTTCAGTTGAAGTTTCTTTGATGTGTTCCTGTGTTAATGGTACACAGGCTAAACCAGCTTCTAGAACTGTTTCAGTCGTTACGAAAATTTATCTTTCACGGTAAAACAAGACACCAAAAGGTGAAAATATACAAATGCTCTCGCCTTTAGGTTACTTAAAAAAAATAAAAGCAAAAAAATTTGGAAAAGAAATACTCGAATGGACTTGTTCTTACTTGTCACCTTTTACCATTCGTATGCATCGAGAAACTGCCCAACAAGTACCCGTAAACAACCCCTACTTAAGGTTTCAGCCTAGTCTTTTTAATTAAAAAAAAAAATTTCGACGACCAGCTTTTCACTCTAGCTACCAGCCGCATTTTCTCGCCCTTTAAAACAGATGCCCTCCTAATTTTTTTGAAAAGAGAAACGCAGCAAAATGTTGGCATTTTTCCTGCTAATTTTTATTTACTAACACTAAGCAATATGCGTTGAATATTTAGTAAATTAGAGCTGCAAAGTTTACACGTACAAACAGATCGCATGCTCATCCATGCTGGCTCCCGCGTGCGTTCGTGCTGCCGGAAGCGTGATAGATAGTGTCGCCCGCTGGCAGGATAAATTTGGCTGGCAACCCTATTGCATGCCCATGTTTCACGTGCTTAAGTCTATTTAACCCGATTTTTGAGCACACTGACTAACAAACGCTGATTTTCGTTCGCTTCGCTCACTCAATCAGCGTATCCCTCTTCACTTAGCCCTCCCGAGGTTAACGTTAATCATTCAATCATGAACACATACTACAAACTCACGGAATGGTAAATGTTCATACAGTTCTAATATTCTGGTGGCAGACGAAGATTACTAAAACTAATCATCCAAGCAGCTGTTTAAAATTACTCGCCACTTACACTAGACTGCAAGAACAGCAACTCTACATAAAATAAAATGCCCGTGTCACGTTATTCAGGACACTTTTTCTCCGTAAAGAACACGTTCCTACCTGTGTTGACGATGGGCATTTTGTTTCCAGCAAAATTTTATCTTTCCAGCAAAATTATCCCTTTTATCGTGGTGGGACAGATAATTCAGTTTGGATTCTTGTACCGTAAAAAAAAAATTCCAAACCTTCGCAAAAAAAGATAAAGATATTCTGTCTCTTAGTGAACCAGCTATTTGCAAAAACAGTGCATTCTGACAATTAAGTACTGAAACGATAAGCGTGTAATACTTAAGCATGTTATGATCTATTGTTGGATGACAATACAAACAATGGTTACAACAATAATTTTGCACTTACGAGCCACTTCAGTGCCACGTGCTTCTAGTTGCAACCCCCATTTTTAGAAAAAGGCACTTCCCCATATGACGCTTTAAATGTCTGCCGAAATTTAGATCTGGCAACTTTCCCTAATGAGCTGTATAGGCGTTTTTATACCCTATGAGAATTAACATGGGAGCCTGGTGATTAGCTAGTTACTAGTCACTAGTTACTAGTAACACTCAACGTTATTGAGAGCACATTTTCTCCATAAAGAATACGTTCCTACATTTTCGTGTTGAGGTTTTCTTTGTTACTGGACCTAAGACACCTGATTCAAACGATTTGCAAAGATTTCTACCGCATGGGGAATTTACACCAGTATGCTGAAATCACGTATAAGTTGGTTTCAGTTAAAAGACACAGTCTGCTAGTGAGTAGCCATCTGACAACAATTACACTCTAATAATTACACCCCAACAACAATAAAACGTCTGCTTGGCGGCGACACACTAGCGTGTGTCTAGATTTATTGGTAAAAAGGATAAAACTTCCTCTTCACGTGTGGGTGAATTGTTGTCACACCAGCATTGTTAGCATTTGGTTAATCCTCCGTCTACGTCTTGCAGCAGCTGGCGTTTGCTATTTGGCATTGTTTAAAATTAAGAGGGTTTAAAACAATGTAAAACCATCAGTCTGGTCGTTTAGAGCTCCATAACCCCCGAACCACTTGACTAATTAGAAAAGGCCTTATGGCAAGGGCACATCTACAGAGCAATACCTGTAAAATGAGTAAAGAACCACCTTTCTAGGACAAATAGTTTGATCTGTCGAGAGCGTAGCTTAAACGTATTATGCCAACAACAAGAAGCCAAAAATGAAAATCACGATTCCAGCTCAACTCCACATCTCCGATGCGTCAAATCATAAATTAATAAAAATTGGTACACTGGTTGGCCAACTCCCACAAAGCTCATATACCAAATTTCTGTGAAAGGCCGCCAAGGTTAATTCTATTAGCCAAGTTAATCGCATTAACTAATACTTCGAAAATTAAATGAAAACTAGAAGATTGTTACTAGCAGTAGCACTCTTCAAGTTTCATCTAACATCCAAAGTATTATTCGGTGCGATTCACTTCGCTAATAGGATTACTTTGGCGGCCTTTCCCTCGTTGAATGATATCACAACTTTCAAAGGCCGACCATTTTTGGAAACTTGGCGGCTTCTCTTATAACCAGCTTTGGTTTTGGGTGGATATCATACCTTACATAGGACTGTGAATTTACAAAAGGTAACACGATTTATCGTCACCGCTACCTTTTTCTGGAAGAATTTTATGTCTATAAGTTTTCTCATTCATAATTTTAACATTTGCGATTCCCTCATTAGCCGTTAAATCAGCCAAGTTGACACAGTTTGGTTTATTGTACATCCATGCTTCACATGCTTAAGTTTGTTTAATCCCATTTTTGAGCACACTGGCTAACAAATGCTGATTTTCAGTCGCTTCACTCACTCAATCAGCGCATCACCCCCACCCCTCAGTTATTCCTTCCGAGCGTAATGTGAATTGCGCAATGAAACTGGAGTTGCTCACTCAATTACAATCTACTTGGTCGATCGTCTACTTGACGGCACCACACTAGCGTGTGTCAAGATAAACCAGCAAACTTGGCACATTACTAAAACATACTTCTTTTAAAAAAAATTACTTTTTTTCCTACTTGATTCGACTCTACGCTTACGTTCTGCATTTTGTTTCCAATTCCTTTTGCAATGAAAGACTCACAGTCTCTTAGAGGGATTTGTTGTTTTTATATTTATTACGGGGCTCTGGCCCAAAACCTCATGCCCCAAACAGAAACTACAAACAATGACTATAATTGGCCAGACACGTTCCCTAACTTTAGTATTTAGGTTTTCTTCGTTACTTGACCCAAGACACCTGATTCCACCGAATTGTAAAGATTTCTACCGCATGGGGAATGTCCACCAGTAGGCTGAAATCAGGTAAAAGGTAGTTACACTTAAAAAACACAGTCTGCTAGTGGCCACCTTTCAACTTGGCCGTTTTTCTAGCGTGTGTCTACGTACCAAATTTGAGTGGATGATATAGAAAGACGGTGGAGATATCAGCATCAAAATTTCGACCTTAACAGAAAACCACCTTTACTTTTAAAAAATAAAACGCTACTGACGGAGAAGTAACATAATGTTAGTGGCCAGCCAACAATAAGTAAAATAAAATACCGTAGCTCAACCGTAGCGGTCCAGGTTTACTCAAGTCTAGCGTGATTGTGGTAAGTTTTAGTATTTTTCGCTAACCTTATATTTCCCTTAAGGCTTTGACTTGAAGTTTTCGGTCCGGCTTATTTGAGTTTGCGCCGAGTGTTGCACGTTTTTTACTAACTTTATATTTTCACTACGATATATAAGCTAAATATGAGCGTACACATATTATACTAAGTTAAATTTATGTTAAAGGTTACAGATTTGGAGATTTTCTCTCTAGATAAAAAAAAAACAAGAAAAAATATGTAAATGTGGGTTCGATTTTTCGCCCTAAATGATGGCAAGCGTGTTTCCGCTGTCATCCAATACATATCGTCTGTCCTCATATGGCGAGAGGAGTGACTTGGTAACTCGAACGGTGTTCAGCTCGTGGCCGACACTGGCGATGTTTGCCCAGATACCTTTCTGAACCAACAATGGTGTCAATGCGGACTTGTAATCGCCACAACCCAACTGTATTTTAAAGAAGGACGATTGTATTCCTTTACCTTTCATGATAGTCGGCTTTCACGGAATTCTAACTGCATACATCTTGGAACGCAACCCAACAAACTCGAGGTCCTTCATCTTCCCTAATACTTGTTTGTTCAAGGTGGAGAAAAGGTAGTTCAGGGGATAGTTGAGTAGTTAGTATATACCCATTGGTGCATCAGTGTGACGTTGTTATATTCTCTAACTCAAACAATGCTAATTTTGGGTGCACCTAACTTTCCCTAACACTTCCAATGCTATGATTTGTTAGAAGTTGTGTGTTTGTGGTTTGTATTGGATGTTGTGCGCACATTAGTATGGTGGGATGGTTTGTATTGGTTGTTGTGCGCGTGTTAGTGTGGTAGGATGGGTTTTGTATTGGATGTAGTGCGTTGTATGGGGAGGGAGGTTGATGATATTTTGTTGCGTCCAACTGGCTAGCGAACAAAATTAGCTAGCATGGGCTGGGGTAACACTTTCAAGGTTATTGAGATGGAATGTATGGGAATGCAAACTATTTTCATCTGTACTTGGTTCCATCTTCATCTGTATTAAAAGAGAGTTTTACTGATGGTTCCATCTTCGTCTGTGCTGAAAGAGAAATGTGCACGAAAGCATGGGCAGTACTCGCAATGCTATTGGAGCTTTTTAGTATGGTTTGTAGTGTGTACAAAGGCATGGACTCATGATGTTATTGGAGAGTTTTAGTAAGGTTGTGAACAATAATAAGGTGATTTGGTTCTTGACTGAAAGAAATTTTGTGTGGTTGTAGGATCAAGGTTGGTTCCGTCTTTATCTACTCCTTGACTGAAAGAGATAAATCTTTTGATTTGTTGGAGATCGTTTTGTTGCGATTAGTATATTAGAGGGGTTTCGTACCCCGTTTTAGGTGGTGGTTACGTGTTAAAGTCTATGGTGATTTTTTTAACATCTGACAGAAAGCTTTGACGGTAGTATTTTGATGCTGCAATACATCAGCGTGAAAAGCATAGACTTACGATGCTATTGGAAGTTTTGTATGGGTTATACTGTGTTCAAAAGTATGGAGGTAACGAGATGTTAGTTTTGTATATGATGTAGTGTGCGTAAAAGCATGAACTTACGATTTGTGTGTTAACTTCATGCTGTGTTTAAATTCGTGAAAATGATAACTTTTTTCCCCGATAACATTTATTGTTGAAGTTGAAAAGGGCTAGGACGTAGTGTGTAGAATGGTAACACTTAAGCTGCTATTGAGCGTTCCAGCCTAAGTCTTCATGCTGTCGTTTAAATTCATGAAAATGTCACAATTTTCTGTAACACTTACGATATTATTGCTGAGGTTGAAAGAGGCTAGGATGTAGTGTACAAAAGCATGGAGGTAACACTGAGGATGTTGTCCACTCACCAACGTTCTCTTTTAACATCTCTCACTCCCCCATCTCCCGGGGGGCCACAGACCGGGCGTAACAAGATGTTAGTTTTGTATAGGATTCCAACTTTTTTCCAGTAACATTTACACGTAACACTTATGGTACTATAGTAGGAGTTTTAGCTATATGAGTTGTAGGGTGATAACCTAGGGCGGGTGAAGAGTGTTGTCATTTTTTCCGTAACAGTTACAATGTTATTGAAGTTTTAAGGGAAGAGGGGAAACCTTTGTTGGTGATCTTGCCTCTCAACGGGTGGGGGAAAAGGATATTGGTTCCCAAACTCTTTCCTCGGATCTCTTTGCTAAAGACCCCAAATTCAGACTAGTATGGCATTCTGTTTTGCCCTCTAACACAAATAATGCTAAATTTGGCTACATCCAACTCTTTCATAACTTTTACAATTGGAGCTTCAGTAATGGTGCAAAAAATTACGTCTATCTCGTTCGCACCGAAGAAGAGACGAAACAAGTTATTAAAATTCGTATTTTTTAACATTTTCTTTGTCGACATCCAAAAGATGAGGGCTGTCAACCAAAAACCCACCCCAAGCAAACCAACAACAACACGATAATCAACAGTCATGCTAATGTCTTTGTATTAGAAGGATATTAAATTTTAAAAAAGCGGAGTTGTACAAAACAGCTATCACATTGCTCCATTTCAGAGGGAGTGGTCTAAAGACATGACATCGTAAGACACTTTTTAAGGACGAACGGTATTGAGGATGCTCCTATCAAATTGTTCTTTCCACCACACAGGGCATTTTATTCAATGTTGAAAGAGTCTACCATTGCTACAAAGGAATATACTCACTGCCAGCAATTGTGGGCTTCTCACAACATGAAAACAGTATTCCCACTACACTTTGTAGCAATAAATTTCTCGTTCTGGCTCAAAACTGCAAGCGGGCCGTAAAGCATCCACCCTCCCCCTCCCTCCTCTTCCCACTGTTTCGCTAACAATGTTGAAGCGTCAGCTGAGAGAAAAAAAAGAAAAAAATAAACTATCTTTTAGCGCTCGACCCTCTTGTGCGAAGTAGCTGGCTCAGAGGAGGGGAGGGGAGCTTCATTTGTAGGGTAGCCTCTTGCGGAATTGATTGAGAGGTTTTAACACCCGTTCACAACAGAAACGGCACAACACAACAGTCTGTTTTTGGGCCCCCCCCCCCCCCCTTTTACTGCAAACCATCTTGTAGGCATCGCCTCCCCCCCTATCGAGGGTAGAGGGTTAAGCAGTGACCTTGGCCTTCTGAGTGGTGATAGTGTGAAAGTGAAGTCTACTTCCAGGAGTGCTCACCAGTTTTTGCATCACTACATTTAAACCTACGAAACACAGGTTTAAAATCATCCTACGTAAATCAAGATTGGCAATGGTACACATAAGCATGACTTCCATACCTTACGCTCACGAAAACGTCACAACTGTAAGAAGTTCAATTGATTTTCCTGCCATAGCGTGAATAAGCGAAGAGTGTTATAGAAATGATTCAAATAAGTAAAAACATACTCACATTTGTAGAAGGACAAGACTTGCAGGTGGATGTTGGCCCCGAGTTGTTGACAAGCAGCCAGTCCGCAAATGTTCGTCTTTTATACACACACACGGTATTCGAAAAATGTATATGTTAGCCAATCGAATAGCTGTAGCCCACTATGTTACCTTTTATGGTAGAATGTAGCCTGGGGATCACTACATTATGCACGTTCCAATATTAATTTTTCGTTGGTGGGTTTGTACGTTAATGCAAGGCAAAACACGCATGCGATTAAAGAAAAAAGGCTGGGTGGTGATAAATGTGACAAAGTAAGAGGAGTTTGGCATTCCCAGCCGTAATAGTCGTCTAACAAAAATAATAGATATAAAAATATGTTATGGGGCTTGGTAGACGAAACGCTTACATAAAATATGTCAAGTAAGAACGTGACTATACTCTCAGCTTCAACACGAACACTTGTTAGATTTGAGACATTTCAAAGTCATAAGCTATGATTCGTGCTGGTTTCTTTCAGATTTAGACATAAAAGTGTTTCCTTTTTCATCTTTTGGTTCCCCAATAAAATACATTTCGTCCGTTATGGGGTGGAGCTAACCTTTCCATAATTTAAAGATAAAGGTAAGTTAACTAACTTAATACATTTTGTACGAAAATGGACCCATAGTTTTTGATTTCAGCTTCAATACGTAAATTGTTACCTTTTTCATCTTTTGGTTCCCCAATAAAATACATTTCTTGCTTTCTGGACTGCCTAAGACCTTCATTTAAATTCAAGAAAATGGCCCAACTTTTTTTTCCCCATAGTTTGGCTGAAACAGATAACTTTTATTTTGATGTTGTGTTCCACCGACATTCTCTTGCAGGCCGTGTTTAGAGTGTTGTTTTTTCTGTAACACTTATGATGTTATTGGAGTTTTAGTATGAGTAGTCATTGGAGTTTTAGCTTGGTTGGTAGTGTTCGCAAAAATATGGTAGCACTTACGTTGCTGTTGGAGTTTTTAGTATGAGCCGTAGTGTGATAACCTAAGGTGGGCGAAGAGTGTTGTTATTTTTTTCCACAACACTTACGTTGTTATTTGAGTTATAAAGTGTTACCTTTTTCATCTTTTGAGTTATGAAAGAGTTAGATGTAGCTAAATTTAGTATTATTTGTGTTAGAGGACGTAACAGAACGCCATACTAATTTGAATTTTGGGTCATGAGCAAAGAAATCCGAGGAAAGAGTTTGGGAGCCAACATCCTTTTCCCCCACACGCTGAGAGGTGAGATTGCCAACAAAAGTTTCCCCTTTTATGTTATGGTTTTTGTATTGGATGTTGTGTGCACATTAGTATGGGGGTAGCGACTGTTTTAGATATAGGTATAGGTTGCTTACTTAGTCCCTCCAACAAACGAGATGAACGCAACATCCCATACTATCGTCAAAGCTTACTTAATGTATTTTCGTACAAAGATGGATCCGATGCTTCGTGATTATATCTTTTTATTATATCTTATTTTGCTCCTTTCAGCTTCATTGACGTATTTTTACTACCTTACAAATGAAGCTCCCCTCCCCTCCTCTGAGCCAGCTACTTCGCACAAGAGGGACGAGCGCTAAAAGATAGTTTAATTTTTCTTCTTATCTTTTTTCTCTCAGCTGACGCTCCAACATTGTTAGCGAAACAGTGGGAAGAGGAGGGAGGGGGAGGGTGGATGCTTTACGGCCCACTAGCAGCTTTAAGCCAGAATGAGAAATTTATCGCTACAAAGTGCAATGGGAACACTGTTTTTATGTTGTGAGAAGCCCACAATTGCTGACAGTGAGTATATTCTTGTGCAGCAATGTTATACTCCTTCAACGTTGAATAAAATGCCCTGTGAGGTGGAAAGAACAATTTGATACGATCATCCGCAATACCATTCGTTCTTGAAAATTGTCTTACGATCATGTGTCTTAAGACCACTCCCTCTGAAATGGAGTAATTTTTAAAATTTAGTTTCCTTCTAATACAAAAGCATTAGCATGGCTGTTGAATATCGTGTTGTTGTTTGTTTACTTGGGGTGGGTTTTTGGTTGACAGCCCTCATCTTTTAGTTGTCGTCAAAGAAAATGTAAAAAAATAGGAATTTTAAAAGCTAGTTTCGTCCCTTCTTCGGTACGAACGAGATTGACGTATTTTTTTGCACCATTACTGAAACTCCAATTGTAAGAGTTATGAAAGAGTTGGGTGTAGCCAAATTTAGCATTATTTGTGGTAGAGGGCGTAACAGAACGCCATACTAGTCTGAATTTGGGGTCTTGAGCAAAGAGATTCGAGGAAATAGTTTGGTAGCCAACATCCTTTTCCCACACGCGTTGAGAGGTGAGATCCCCAACAAAGGATTCCCGTTTTCCTTTAAAACTCCAAAGTGTTATGGAAAAAAATAACATACACACCCTTTCAACCTCAACAATAATATCGTAAGTGTTATGGAAAATTGCGACATTTTCATAAATTTAAACCACAGCATGAAAGACTTAGGCTAGAACGCTACAACTCATACTAAAAACTCCACTAGCAGTATAAGTGTTACCATTCTACACACTACGTCCTAGCCCTTTTCAACTTCAACGATAAGAGTTATCGGGGAAAAGTTGTCATTTTCACGAATTTAAACACAGCATGAAGTTAACACACAGATCGTAAGTTCATGCTTTTGTGTACACTACAACCTATACAAAACTAACATCTCGTTAACTCCATACTTTTGTACACAGTATAACCCATACAAAACTTCCAATAGCATCGTAAGTCTATGGTTTTCACGTTGATGTACGCAGCATCAAAATACTACCGTCAAAGCTTTCTGTCAGATGTTTAAAAAAATCCCCATAGACTTGAACACGTAACCATCCCCTAAAACGGGGTACGAAAAACCTCTAATATGCTAATCGCAATAAAAAGATCTCCAACAAATCAAAAGATTTTTCTCTTTCAGTCAAGAACCAAATCACCTTGCTTTTGTTCACAACCTTACTAAAACTCTCCAGTAACATCATGAGTCCATGCCTTTGTACACACTACAAACCATACTAAAAAGCTCCAATAGCATTGCGAGTACTGCCCATGCTTTCGTGCACATTTCTCTTTAAGCACAGATGAAGATGGGACCATCAATAAAACTCTCTCTTTTAGTACAGATGAAGATGGAACCAAGTACAGATGAAAAGAGTTTGCATTCCCATACAATCCATCTCAATAACCTTTAAAGTGTTACCCCAGCCCATGCTAGCTAATTTTGTTCGCTAGCCAGTTGGACGCAACAAAATATCATTAACCTCCCTCCCCATACAACGCACTACCATACTGACGCGTGCACTACATCCAATACAAAACTCATCCCACCATACTAACACGCGCACAACATTTAATACAAACCATTCCACCATGCTAATGTACGCACAACATCCAATACAAAACCCATCCCACCATACTAACGTGCGCACTCCATTCAATACAAAACCCATCCCACCCATACTAACACACACAACATCCAATACAAACCATCCCACCCCATACTAACGTGCACACAAAATCAGAACCAGAACCACACGGAACCAGAACCAGAACCAGAACCAGAACCACACAACTCCTAACAAACCATAGCATTGGAAGTGTTAACGAAAGTTAGATGCACCCAAAATTAGCATTGTTTGAGTTAGAGAATATAATAGACCGTTACACTGATGAACCAGTGGGTGTATACTAACGACTTAGTTGCTTGTGTCGAAGCGATCCCTGTCTGCAAGATGTCCTCGTACAAGGCTTTGGTTTCGATTTGATAACAAAGACTATCGGTGTCCGTGAAGAGGAGCTTGGCACTATCCCTGTACTTTGGCTGGTTGTCCTCGTAAAGGAACTGGAACATTGCCAGTTTACACAGCTCTAATACAGAAAACCCCAAGTTCGGGGGGAGCTCGCATGTCGCACTTCGTGAGCATAGATTATTTTGACCGAGTTTGTGATGCTGTGAAACGAATTGGCGTGCGGTTGGAATGTGTATTTCAATGCCGTTCTTAAACTCGTGCAAAGTTTTACGTTGAGCTACTTCTGCTTATTTTCCATCATCTTACCCAAAGCCAAATTATTTAATAGTTTAAAAATTAATCCTTTTCGAATGAAACCATCGATTGCTGCTGTTTGTTGGTGTTGAATTCGATATAACTCCTTATCTATGGCTTCTGGTTAAATGCGAGGACTCTATACACGTGTCGAAGAAGTAGCATGTGACAAAGTTGGAATATAAAGTTACGATAGTGCACGATGTACCTCTATTGTGCAGGAGATTCGGTACAAGCTGGTACTCGATCTGATATCGTGTTTCAAATCGTTTGATGGATTTTTCGAGTAGGTGATACAAACTCCTCTCTAACCACCAGCTTTTCGGAGCCTAGGGGATAATCGTTGTTAGCATCACGCTACTCTCAGGGATACCCGAGATCGACCTCCAGTATGTAGACCACACCGGCATTGGTGACAATGCCCACGTCGAAGGTTCTAATCTCCTCCCTTGTCAAGTATAAGAACCCGTCGTAGGGTAGGGGATCACACGTAGCAAAACCATATAGGTTGTTGTGTCAAGATCGAGGATGTAGGTGGACGGTTGGTTACGATCAAAGTTAGCAGATACTTGTTGCTGTCCTTGGCATACCGCTTCAGTATCAATGAAAATCCATCGTGGATGCCTGAAAGGAATAGGTTATGATTGTCAATGAGGAGCAATTATTCCAACTGGAATCGTAACATTCAGAGCAGGGCTGACCAGCTGAACCGGAATTCGAGATGTAATAGTACAAGGATCCAACTTGTTGTTTTTGATGCACCGTTTCTAAAATCTTCGAACAAGCCAGCTAACAAAAAATGTCCATCGTCTGATAAATCTCATGGTAAGAGGCAAATTTCTTCACTCTCATTTTCAACCAGAAGTTTTAACGCTCACACCAATATAGTCCCCCTATCTGGCCAAGGATATTGACCTCTTGGAGAAAGTATAGTGCTGTTATACAAAATATCTCCCTGCATTACAGGAAATTGTTTATCGCGAAACACTTGTAAGCTTGGGTCTGGAATTCCTTCAACTGTGACGTATAAAAGCCGACCTCGTACTTACATACAAGATCCTTCATTATCGGCATTGACCTTCCGTTTTTTGATCCTGCACATCACCTTATTTGTACACGCGGTCACAAGTGGAAGTTGGCCATACCTACATCAAATCTTGACTGTCGCCGGCATTTCTTCTTGGTTAGTGTGGTTCCTATTTGGAATGCACTCAGTGTTAAGACTGATGTGAGCGATGGCCTTCATAAGTGAAGGAGCAGAGTTATCAGAATATTTTGCAGTGAACGAAGATATAACATACATAACTAGCGATCGGGAATAAAGAGCGGGAAAGATTAATGGCTTACCTGTAGGTCCATACGTAGCTGTCGTCTTCCGAAAAAGTGTTCCACAGATCAACTGAAGATCAGCTGATTCATAACAGCATACGAGCCGTAGGCCTACGAAGGATTTCCTTTGAATCTTTCAGGAGCTCTTCTCAGCGACGTCCATCGGCTATGCTTGCTGACTGTCAGAGAGTGAGAAGCGCGTGCCGTGATCGGGCGCTTTCACATTGTTGCCGTAAAACATCAACAGTGAGCTTCCTTGAAGCCAAGAAACGTGACATACGCGCTGCGTCTCACAACATATCCCCCACTCACGTTTTGGCTTCATGAACGGAGTGAGGACCTTCTTCCTCCTTAGTGGGTTGTCTCCTCCCTCTCGAGACAGACACGTCTTGATGTCTTGTTGACCTATGTGCTTGACAGTGTCTCGTCGACAACTTCATCCGTTTCACCTCTTCGTGAAATTGCTCATCCTGGCACGTCATCTCTGCTCTGTCTTCAGGTGAGGCTTTCATCCAGCGCATCATATACCCTCCATGATCAATATGAGGCACTAGGTCTCCTCGGTCATCTTTGACCCAGTCAATTTTCAGGAGTTTGTAGCTTTCTGTAATCTCACTTGCCGACCTTAGCGACGACTTGCACTGAGGTTTACTGTCAACGGCACCATTACATTTCGCTACCCGTTGCACCTCTGCAACTGCCATTTGTCGTTCTTCATGAGTCCATGCATTTTCACTTTCTATTGTTGGGGCGACATTCTCAACGTCTTCAGTCCTAAGCTGCTCAAAGACATCCCCCACTATCCCTTCCTCGTGGTTGGCATAAATAGACGTATGCACCTTTCCAAGATGGTCCGGCTCAGGTACCATCTTGACAACTTCTTCGTCAACTTTTTCAAAAGCCTTCTTCAAATTCCCACTCAAGCATTTCGAAACTCCATCTCCCCAAGTCAATCTACTCGCACAGTCAATTATGGCTCATCCTTTATCTTCACGATTTCCACAGTGCCCGATCGACCTGTTAGTGGTAAGTACAGTCTATTTAATTGACCTACTATCATCCCCCACTATTGGCTCGGGTGACGACCGTCGAACTTTTGTTACCCCCACATTCATTATTACAGATGGGCCAGTACGCTTCAACTTCCTTCTTTCCTTCTTGAGCGTTCTTTGATTCGTCGACGGATCCCATGATCTCGTTGCATGAATCCCATACCACACTGACCTAGTGTGTTCCTTTCGGTTCAAATTGTCCCCTGTAGACAAAAAACTGCTTGGCTCGGTATATTTCCTCATCGGGCATTTCCTGACTTTATGTCCTTCTTGACTGCAGGAAAAAACATTTTAGTCAACGTCTGCAATTGATGTCCTGGTGATGCTTTTGACTAGATTTCTTACTCTTCGTCAGTTTTCTTGTAAAACTTGCAACTCTATTCTCTTTTCATTTGCACTTCGTACTCATCTAATTGTCTTGTTGTAGGCCCTCTTCTACAACATCAGAAACTATTATCGCTTTTTCCACAGAATCTTTGCAAAAGGAAATTTTGTTGCTTGGTAGCCCACATAGTGTTACCAGCGCGACGAACTCTTCTGTCAAATTAATGCATCCTTCTCTGCTAGCCTCTCTTGCTAGTGCTTGAATTCGTTCAAAATAATCTTGTTCGTTTTCATCTTCCCTCATCCTACAATCCCATAGGTTCTTGAAGGCAGAAAACTTCCTGAACTTCTTGTTTTCGGCGTGTCTGACCTGCAATGTGTTCCTCTGTTTTAGCAACGAACACATCGAAGTCGCCCAGGTGAGATAATTCCTGCTATTCAACCTTTCCACGCCGAATACCCGATTATTTTCGGTTTCGTTTTCAGTCGCCATCCTTCACTTCAGGTTTTCGAACGCTTAGCGTCTGACAGGAAAAAAAAAACGTCGAATTCACTTATTATCCCCTTTTGGCAAAATAATAACGTATTATTTCTCTTCAAAATTAATAGTGAACAATCTTTAACAACCTTTTATCTGCGTTTCAGTCATCTTGAAAAAAAACGAAACTGGCCGTTGACGCTCAATTTCTCGTTAAAAACCAAGATGGCGGCTCGCGTAAACAAACATCGGCACGCCGAATACGAATTCAAAATTCCAAGCCATTTTTTAATCGTTTCCCCTACGAGCTCTATTCCCCTCGTAGAAATAGCTTAGGTTACGTTTCAATTACGTTAATTACAACGTGGGAGGGCCCATAACCTTCTGATGTGAACGATGGCCTTCATAAGTGAAGGAGCAGAGTTATCAGAATATTTTGCAGTGAACGAAGATATAACGTACGTAACTAGCGATCGGGAATAAAGAGCGGGAAAGATTAATGGCTTACCTGTAGGTCCATATGTAGCTGTCCTCTTCCGAAAAAGCGTTCCACAGATTGACTGGAGATCAGCTGATTCATAACAGCATACGAGCCGTAGGCCTACGAGGGATTTCCTTTGAATCTTTCAGGAGCTCTTCTCAGCGACGTCCATCGGCTATGCTTGCTGACTGTCAGAGAGTGGGAATCGCGTGTCATGATCGGGCGCTTCTACATTGTTGCCGTAAGACGTCAACAGTGAGCTTCCTTGAAAACGTGCCGCGTCTCACAACAAAGACTATGTCTGCGACCTTTCGTGTCTGGAAACCATTAGATGTCCAGAATTGCTGGATGAGGAACCGCTTCACGTTTTTCTGAAACGTCCTTTACTCCCGGTCACCTAATGTTTTTTTTTTCTTCTCTCCAGCAACCTCCCCTCCCCACCCTTCTTGCCTTTGGGAACTGTGTTAGTGGTCCCAAGTCCTTCCGTCTCCTTAAAATATATCATTTTAAAAAAGGGCCTTCTAACACTTTTCACATCCTTCCCATGTCCTGCACGTTTGGCGACGCTATCGGGGGCCTTTGAGTCCCTGGCAGGTTTAACGTTTGTGGTAAGGCATTCGTGTCCTCAAACCTCTTACGATCACTATTCCTTGGCCATATTATGTACACTGTGTTTACATGTAATTGTAGCTGGCTGTTAATGATCCCCCCTCTCCTTGCCAGACCCGTTGCTATCGCAACAAATATTATTATTATTATTATAAATCTTCATATCTAAAACTGACATATACGTCACGTATTCGCAACATTATACACCCTTACTTCTCATGACATTCAAGACGCTCTCCAAGGTCGTTTCGTCATTAAACCACGCGGATTTTAACCAGGAGTTCAATGCGGCCTTGAGGATCGGGAACTTGCCGTTTTTTTCGGTTGCGGACCAAAGAATCGAGCAAAGCTTTTAGAAAATTTAAACGTGTGAGATACAGAGACTTATACCATTGTTCTGATCGCCTTACTCTGGAACCGTTCCAAGGTTCAACCAATGACATCTACATTCCTGGGAGATATTAACCAAACCCCAAATCTTGAACTTATTATACCTTATAGTACCTTTAGAACGTCTGCATAAATGGTTTGCTTGCTTCACGAAATTTCCCACAAGCCCTGAATGCCCTATGCTCACACACTACGGCTTGAACACACTTGCCAGATATGGTCTCCAACCAACTTTAGGATATTGACCACAGCGAGTCTGCTCAATAGTGATTTACGCACTCCCTTCCTGGTCTTAATTAGAATCAGTCTTATTCTTCGTGGCTGAGACATTTTAAGCTACAGTCTCTTGAGCTACATAGTTGGAGGGCCGATGATAATATCGAATTTTGAAATTGTGCGAGGTTTTGTCACCGTTGAAGTGCCATTGTTTGAACTTTCGACGACGACCAATAGGGCCTTAGGGCTTCGGGCAGATAACCAGGAGTGGTTAACGCTCGTTAAACCCTTTGAACCCTTTTGACGACCAATACAAGGGGGGTATTGTTATGAGCTCGTGAAGCTGAATGTTCGTTTCGAGGGAACAGACTTTTTTTTTGCCATAAGGGTAATTGTTGATCCATGGAATGCTGCAGTACCCATGAAAATAATAAAAGCGGATACAGTTTCCATCTTGTGATGCTGATTTGGAGGATTGGATCTTAAACATTTCTTGAAACGACCGGAATTGCTTTGACAACTTTTGTTGACAACGAACTTCCGGGGTGGGTAACTTCTTGTACGCCCTTCATGCCTACTAGTAAACTGCACGGCTTGTCCGCTGGATATTAAAACTGTTAATTTAGCAGGATATACAGTAGTAATTCCAAATAATTGGCGTGGAATAGCAGTTTTATCAAATTTAAACTGTGAATGGAGTTTTACGATCGTATCTTAATACCACGGGGTGCCCCTTCGCCCTTGGTTTGTCTGTGAGTGTGTTTGTGCATTTAGAACACGATAATGTTCGTAATTTTGCTCCGGTTTGGTTAAAATTTCATAGCAAGGGAGTTTTGGTGCATGAAATTAAAGAGTTCGAAGATGACATTCTACTTCAAACATTTTCGGAAATATTCGGCTTTCCATTGGTGAATTAAGCAGATTTTTCACAGCGGCTGTAAGGGAACCTGTTTTTTAAGGCTATAGGGGCCCAGAGACTACATGAACAACACAAAGCAATTTGCCATAATATCCATAGTGAAAGTTCTTTTAGTTAATTACAACTGGTGAAAAAAAAACACTATTGCGGCAATTTCACACGTTTTGAAATAACGCCGTGGTCCTTTCTTTTAGCATTTATACAGCAAATCTCGAGAGTGGTGGCAGTGCTATTGAGACAAGCTTATGAAGATCTGTTTTGAATTCGCTTACTGACAATCCAGGAGGTGTCAGGCAAGATTAAGTGATCAGGGTTGGGACGGAAAAATTGGTGGCAGCCATTTTTGCTCTGATATCACTAATTTCATTGCGAAGGTTTGATGGGTCCCTTTACCATTATGGGGTTTTTGTATGATATCACCCCTTTTGTTTGTTTTATGGTTGTGCTTTAGTGAAAGTATTGACTGTGCACTCCTTAAGAAAACCTAATTGTAAATCGTTTCTTGAATAGCCTAAAGAAAATCTTAGAAAATCTTATAATTAATGGTCTCTGATTAATTGAATCTCTAATAGTGCCCGTTGTATTATGTTTGATTGTAAAACAGGAACTAGTGGGCGCGATAAGCTAGTTTACTTTAGTTTATTTATTTTTGATAAGCTTTGTGATGTTTTTGGTGGCGTTGTTTGATGTGTTTTTTTCATTTATGTTTTTACTTCGGATAATGAAGCTAACTGCTTCATTATATTAGTTATACCTTCGTTTATCGCTTCGTTTTAGCTTCGTTTAGCTTCGTTTAGCTTAGTTATAACTTCGTTTCATTCGTTCAATGCATAAGACTATTTGTTTATTTTTTTTAAATCCATCTTTAGAAAACAAGAGGTTACATTTTTCATCATTAATACTAGCGTGGGTGTAGCGATAATGTAAAACAAACATCGACGGCTGATGATTAAACACGTCCTTGTTAAATAAAAGGAGCTGTTTGTTCGATTATTTGTTTCTTGATAAAAAGGTTTCGCTTGTAAACTTGTCCGATAGAAGTCTTAGTACCTTTACAGATAGCACAAGTGAAGGACAAACTTTGGAACAATTCTTAACCAATTTCGTGGGATTCACTATCACAAATTACAGCAAAGTGGAGTGCTGCATACTGATGAAACGAAACTGAAGCATTTTACAAACAACAATAAATTAAGAACCAGGTAAAATTCGAATTACTTGTCTTTTAAGGGTCTCGTTGTTGTTTAAGCCACTTATTTGCTACTGGGGCTTATCCACACTCGCCCCCTTGCGGAGCCCCGGAAGCTGAAGCATTTTACGCTATTTCAGTGCCTATTTCCAACAAATTGTCAAGCAAATTTGGGCGATTTTCCTTATTCGTTCTTCAGGATGGCAGGTTTCGGAAAAACTTAAATGTCACTTTGCTGTAATTATGTTTTTTTAGATACGTTCTTTGCGAATTAAGTTACTCGAGTTCAGTTTAGGCTATAATGAATGACGATAAAATGCCATGTACCCCCTTCAGGGGGCAGACCATTTTTTGTAAATGTACTATCGAAAGGTGAAAAATAGTGAAATTTTTTTCGCAGTTTTATCCCAGATGTCTAGGCCTAGAGGTATTATTGCAAAACATTTTCACATTTTAAAGCAGCAACATGCTTATTAAAAAACAGAACATCGTGAGATGAAACCTTTTACCCAGTTTTGTCCAAAACAGTTTGAGATTTTACTGGAGAAAAGCTTCCACATTTGAAATCGACATACTCCATTTTCATTTTTCTCTCCCTTGATTTAGGGGATCTTAGGGTTGTTTTTGCTCTCAATTTCGGGGCCAGTCTCGTGCTTGGAGGAAAGATAACTAATTAAGAGGGAGTGCAACGCCTTTGGTTATCTCAATTCTGACTACTAGATGACGCCAGCGTCTACAACGTATTTCAGTTACGAACTTAGTTCCACTTTTTCTCAGTTATTTTCCTACATAATAGCCCCAATCTTGTTTCTAATGAAAGAGAATCGAATTGCCTAGCGAAGTGGGGAGGAAAAATTATCTAAAATATATTTTTGTACTTTGGAGCAATATTTTAAGGTTGGCTGATTGAAAGATAAATAAAAACTGTAAACGTGATTTCCATCCGATATCTAGGAATTAAATCCTTTTCAACATTAAAAAAGTGTGACTGATTTCAAATTAAACAACAAAATACCACAATAGGCAGGTGTTGTTTGAAAAAATCGTACCTACTCTAATCGGATTCGAACGCAGAACGGATGTTAAATGTGACGAGGCTTGTTGACTATAAGAAGGGCTGGATAGCAGTTCCAACGGTCGTCAGATCCGTACGTTCGGAAATCTGAGCAAAATGACGTTTCATATATGCATGGAATGCTATCAACGCAAAACTGAGACATAATTCATTGATAAATTTTGCAGCCGAAAACCCATCTTTCCCGTTCTTGGATTGCATTAGTTGCCCGAAAGAGTGGGAGAACTAGAAAGTGTAGTATGTTTATGTTCTTGAAACGTAAAACCTGGATAAAAACAAAACCTTGTTAAAAAATGATTTATAAATGCAGAAAATGCCGCAAAAAAATTCTAGGTTAAAAAAAAAAAAACATGTCACTTTCCGAGGATTAGTCTTATGTTCCCTGAAACTTTTGTATTGTGATTTGTCGGTTATTTCATGTTACATTGTGATTGGACTGGCGGCAGTGGCTAGTAACCCCTGCAATTCCAAAATAAAGTTCTGTGTTTTTATTACTTATCTAAACCATTAAAAACTTACGGTCGGTATATATATATATATATATATATATATATATATATATATAT
>JAHWFP010142045.1:0-12659 GCA_023313725.1 Lithobius niger | reverse complement strand
TTTGTTTCACTAGGTATTATACGGTTGCATGGGTAGCTGCAGTCATTGGGGCATCAGATCATCCACATTATGGGTTCATGTGCACCGCTTTGAAATAACCATTCATGTCCAAACTGATTAGCCACTTCAAGATCCTTTTTGTTTCACTAGGTATTATACGGTTGCATGGTTAGCTGCAGTCATTGGGGCATCAGATCATCCACATTATGGGTTCATGTGCACCTCTTTGAAATAACCATTCATGTCCAAACTGATTAGCCACTTCAAGATCCTTTTTGTTTCACTAGGTATTATACGGTTGCATGGGTAGCTGCAGTCACTGGGGCATCAGATTCAGTAGGGTCTCGGTACCAGCTGTACATCTCTGGCTCATACCCGGGTTTGATCCTGTATTCTCCGGTTGTTTCCAGCCCGTTGCACGAGGGTTTCCTCTGGGTACTCTGGTTTCCTCCCTCATGCGGCAAAAAAATAATTGTCCAGATGGTGGTACCTTCCACTTAACATCTGCCGCTTTGGCCTTCAAAAACCTGTAGGCTTATTGGCCGACACCTTCTGTTCTACATGGAAAGATGTACAGTAGATTCATTTGTTTTTTGTCACTGTTTTGATGTTTGTAACTGAGCCTGAAAGTACTCATCTGCAGTTGCTTGTGGGTTCATGGCACATGACTCTCACTGCCCGGCTGAAGATCAAATCACTTGTCAATTTAACTATGCATTTCATGGTGGCATTGTGGAAATCAAATCACAAAGATTTAAGAAAATTATTATTTGGATCTAGTACATCGATATTTGCTGCTTTTTTTGTGTGTCTAATGCTGTGCTAGAAGTGAAAGGGACTTGCACAAGTAGATTTGTACAACTCTTTCATTGTTGGACCATTGTTGCAGCAATGAATTTGTATCATGAAGACACACTGCTGCAACAATGAAACCGCTGTCTTACCACTAGTAAGAACCACGGCTAGGCGTGGGTTTCTTACTTACGTAAGTAAGAAAACGAAGGACTTTGTTCTTACTTAAATAGTAAAAATGCAATCGTTGTCCTGTTGACGTATCCCAAATCGTTTCTAAAGTATTATTAAACCATTTCATGCTTTAATTAATACAATTACTTAAATAATACAACTAATAATTTTTAAAATAAGAAAAAAGAATTCTATAGGCATAGAAAACGAAGGCGTGGGTTTCTTACTGACATAAATAAGAAAATGAAGGTCTTTGATTCTTACTTATGTAAGTCAATCTACTACCACTATCAATGTTTACGTATTAATGTTTAAAAAATAATACATTAATTGCAGCTGAATTAAAACCCGATGAAAAAGTTAAAATTAATTAAAATAAACAAATAAGGCATTTATTGCAATCATTGAGTTTTAAAAAAGGAGTTGGAACAAAGAATATTCCCGCCAACAATGACTCATTATACTATCACAACAGTGGCTCGGGTACTAACAATGTAAATTGTTGTTGTTTGTACATGGACGACGATGGTTCAGCAATAAACTGTCGCTTTATTGCAACAATGGCTCGCTCACTAAAGACTCAACTCGTCGTTTTACAAATATGTTAGACGATGACGTTCGGCAACATTGTGTAAGACTTCTCTTTATTGCCCTCATCGCCACTCGGGTAAGTCTTACCACATTGTTGCCGAACGCCATCGTATAACTGATACATGAACTAACAAACGTTTTCTTTAAATAATGTCCAACACTCCTGGTTTCTAACTGAACTCTTAATAGACTCCTGGAGTTTATATTTACACAGTGATACTTTGTAAATTTCTTAGTGAGTCTTATTGAAACTTTTATCATTTAATGCTGTTTGAAACTTATCATTTGAAACTGTATTGAAACTTTTATGATTTGATGCTGTTTCGAACTGCTAGTTTCATCTCGATGATTTATTACTTTATTATTAATATTTCATATCTTGGGCCTGGAATGACTGAGTCGCTGACGTGCACAAGCATTCTTCATGGATTTAACTTTCATTCTCAGTCAGTTGCAGTGGCAAAAGCTTGTCTTTACTCAATGTAATGCTGTTTTACGTTTTCTAGATTCGTGGTCTACAATTGATGGTTCGGTTGGTTTGCATCATATTAACACGGTAATAAAAAGTAAAGGCCACTTTACAAATTAGTAGTTTAAAACAGGGAGAGGGGGTAATCGTCTAACTGGAAAATCGCATAATTGGAAGAACGTATAACAGTATAACAGAAAATCGTCTAACACGAAATTTGTATAATGGAAAATCGTCTAATTTTCGCTACTTCGCTCGCGCTATTGTGTTCGCTGTGGCTACACATATAACATCAGAAACTGCAGGTATATTATTGTCCAGTTAGAAGTTTATCCATTATACGATATTGCGTTTAGATGATTTTCCATTATAGGATACTCCGGTTATATGATTTTCCAGATTTTTTATTTAGGCATATATTAGACATTTATCACATGAGACGATTTTCCAGTTAGACTTTCGTTCAACGGCCCGTTTAAAATGACTAATAAATACTCTTTGTTTGTAATCTTGAGCAAAATGTGAAAGGTGTTCGATACTTAACTACTTTTTATACAATCACATCAGATTTCCATGCTATTCTGCAAACCTTTCCTCCAAAGATGACAGCTGTCGATCTTCACCACGATTTTGGTACACTAACGGTGTATAGTCGTGAGAGGCTATACCTTGCAGTTTTCATGCCATAAATACACACTTAATTTAAATGTAAACCATTATCCTGTCTTGCAGATAGTCCTTAGCAGTATGTAAAATTTCATATCGAAGGAATTAATTCGCGACATTACCTTTCAAAAATTATTTTTCGTCCTAGGTGAATTTGGACTATTTCAATCACAGACTTTTTATCTTGGAACCGACTTCCGAGTTGGGAGAAATACGAGTCGAGTTTAATCTGGCTTGTTGCAGAATGAGGATGTACTGCTTGGCGCCCAAGGTAATTTTTCCCTTATGTACTGAGATTCATAGACGTATAGAACATCCAATCCCGGGATCTCTATTCCCTGGTCCCGGAATCCCCGTCATTTTTTAGTCCCGAAAAACCCGGGATTTTGGCTAACTAAATCCCGGGATATACGGGATTGAAAATAGGCTAAATTCGTATAAAAAAGTTATAAATTAATTCTTTTTTTCGTGAATTTAATGTTACCTTCCTCTCGTCTATAGACTTGAGTCTCACTACTAGTAACAACATCTAAATTCTAGACCAAGGTTGGAATTGAAAAATTCTTCAGTGTCCTTGCAACACCATCAAATAAAATGCATAAAATAATTTGTCTTTTGCTTACTCTGGTGTGAAAAAGAGAAATAAAAGTTAACACACAATTTCAATTGCACATACAAAAAAATACTAAAACTGTATTTTGTTTATTTGTCTCGTTACTGCAGCGTCATTGGTCAAAAGGACTACAACACTGCTCCTTGTGTAAGCCTCAGTACGAACTTCAATGTCAAACGTCAAACTTTGAAAGCCTATAGTTGCCTCCGGGATTGACATACACCAACAAAATTCGGTAGTTGGAGTGGCGTCATAACTTTTTCACGACATTAAAAATTTTAATGACAACAATAGAACCATTTAGCCTCCACAGCATGGCCAGTTTTTATTGTTGTGTTTGTTGTTGGGACTCTTTGCCCTTACCTGGAGATCGAAAGAATGGATTGATTTTCAAGTTTTGTAGCTTAAACATTGAACAAGTCCTAGAGCTTATTAAAGACTATCTTGATGTGACAATATTCTTGTTGATGTTCTTCTTCTTGTTAGGAAAAATTTGCTCTCAACTAGAGATCGAACCAGTGAACTAATTTCCAATATTTGTAACTTAAAATGTAGATATTAATTAAGGACCAGGGCCAGCAGGGGAGAAGTGGTTTTTAGGCTTTCCTTTTAGCCGGCCTCCGATATTATAATAAAGATGGCTGCACCACTGGATCTCGTTATTTACGATGTGTACAATACGTCCAGTGGTGGCGGATGTAAATTTGGTAATTTCAAAACTGAAGGCTGCCAACATTTTAACATTACGGGTGTGTATGAGAAACAGGACAATACCACTGGTGTGAAACGATGGAATTGTGAGGCAAAGTAGCTACAGGTTTCGTTAATGTGACTGATATCATTGTTGACTTCTCCCGATGAAGCACTGCCAGGGTTAGTGGAAATATTGAGAGGAGAGCTGCTTACATGTTGAAGTTGAAGGCCACATACGACCGAAGCGACAAAATTCATGAAAAAGTCTTAAGCAACTGACTTCAGTGGGTAATTTTGCCATTTACATGTTATCAAATTTTTCCTTACTTTGAATAGTTTAATGAGAAGTTTCATGCATCCTGTTTGGGAGAGTAACTTTTTCTCAGCTTCAGGAAAGGCAGTTCGCCAATAAGCTTCCGCCTTGTCAGATGCCACCTTTGGGGCCTTCGGTACCATAAACCAAGTGCGAGCCTACGAAAGATGAACGTGAGGTTAAGGTAATGAACAGAACGTTATGTCCAAACACAATAAACATACACAATAACTAGACACATAACTGAGTTCGTAACAAAGTATACACGCACAATTTCAAGAAAGAAGATATGCCAACAGCAAAATAGCTAGCAAATTTTCTATCGTCAGTTCAACAGCGATGTAAAACCCTGCCAACTATCTTCGTCGGACTCACAAACGTCACCGGTAAATCCTCGTCAAGCAGACAACTGCGTCATTCAAGTTCGGCGGTCGGCACGGCCTCCGGCATTCATAGGGCCACTGCTCCACCTGTCTCTTAGCACCTTGCTGAACTCTCCCCTTAGCAAGTATTGTATTCCAGGATTAGAAGGTCCCTGGATATTCATTAGCACAGACTTCTCTTGGACGTGGTGTTGAATAGCCAGGGTTTCAAGACTTCGCAAATCTGTATGCTTGCATATGTTTGAGACAAGAATCCAACACTTGCTATGGGAAGAGTTCAGCAAGGTGCTTAGACACAAGTGGAGAAGTGCCCCTACGAACACCGAAGGCCCAGCCAACAGCTGAATTCGAATGCTTGGCGAGCATTTTTCGTTGACGTTTGTTTTTATCATACAAGTTGACGAAACCAAGGGTTTCGTATAGTACAACAGAAAAAGAATGTCTAACGGTGGTATGGGGTGTAAAAAAAAATGCAGCCATACCTCGCTATGACGCCATTTGTCCTTCAAACTGATCATAATCCGTTAATGAGGTTGGGGAACGTAGGAAAAATAAGTGGGGCTGAAAATGGGCATTTATTAAGATTGGCACTCTTTTTTTGCAAGATCAGGCAATTTAGTTTGAATACAGGAAAGGGAGCAGTAATGGGAATGCTGATACATTAAGTAGATTGCCAGTGGAGGAATGGGTTGATGAAGCTTAGCTGAGTGGGCTGGGAGGAAGGCTAAGAATGTGTGTGAATGTGTTTCTGAAGTAAAGGTTGTATGAATGTATGTTAATTATACCAGAATGAGAGAACAAAACCACAAATCATAGTCAGCATTTAAAAAAATCCAGCAAGTGCACATTTATACAGTAAAATGCAACGTTTCGGGAGCATTCATCCCATTGTCAAGCAAAAATATTTTATAGCATAAGCTACATGACACAAGATACACTTAAATGGTTTCCCATTTTAAAGAAACGCAAGCCGGAGCAGTAAAAGTAAAAAAGATTTTTAAAAAGTGAAGCCCAGTCAGCACAAAAGCTGAGTCTGGGATGACCTCTCCCTAACAAAGCAGAGAATAAGTGATTCGTGGACTGGAGGGAGAGGCTATTTATGTGGGATGGCCCTGGCGGGAAAAACTTGCAATTCCAAATTTGTGAAGGATTGGTACATATTCCGAAAACTGTTTATTATTAGGCATCAAATTATTGTGGACTGGTGGTGGTTGCGTTAGGATGCAAAGGATTTCTAAGTTAAGATGTGCATGAAAATTATATTCTTGAAAATGACTGGGTGTTCAATGTCTTTATCTGGTGTTGAACAAGAGAGTTGGTTTTATCTTTGTATTCCTTCATTGACCAAATAAAACACATCTTTGACTACACCACCAATAAATTTCTCCGTGCTCGAGAACTTCATAATTTGTTGAAAATGGGTATTTTCTCCGTTTGCTGGAAAAACTACTCGATCACCGTACTCTTCTCAAACTTAACGCACCAAAACTCAAGCCATCCAATTTTATATACTTCCCATATGCTGTAGAAAATCTTAGGAATTTGCTAGCTTCCCAAAATCTTACTCTCGACACGAAATAAAAAATAAATGCCCTCACTGCGGCACGAAATAAAAAATACAAAAACCTAACTATGACAAAGCAAAAAGTCATAAGACAGTCGAGCAAAAAGATAAAACTACACAAAAAAATATCATCTATCAAATCCTGTGTGGCAAACCAACATGCACAGCTAGCTATATAGGAACCACAAAACAGAAACTCAATAAAAGTATTTCATTGCACAAGTCCAAACTTACATACAAAGATAAAACCAACTCACTTGTTCAACACTGGATAAAAACATGGCACACTATAGATCTTAAAAAATACCCAAATCATTTTTCAAGAAAATAATTGAATACCTCAAGGGATCAATGTCCATTTTCACCAAAAATGAGGTGGCACTGCCATCGTAAGACTATAACCTGATTAGTATTAAAAAGACAGTCTTAGTGTTATAAGACAGTCTTTTTCATGGCTGATTTGTTTTATACTGCTAAGAGTGACTTTTGCACCCAATTTCATGTTTTTAGCTTGATCTATAAGAATTTGTTGCCCAAACCCCTGGGAGGCATCACGAGGAGGTTCTGGGGCGGGAGGGGGGGGGGGGGGGCACTGATGGCACTTTGGGTATTTCATTGGGGTCCATGGCTGGTTCGATTTTTACTGTTAAGAAAGACTCGTGTACCAAATTTATGTTTTCTGCAAAAATTTGTTACTCCACTTAATGATTTCTGCCCAGTGCTCTTCAATAATAATTGCTTTGCCGATGCGAATACTGCAGTAACATCAAAATCGTGTTCAAAAGGCCCTGATCGGTGTTAATACCTACAATTTGAGCTGTACAAATTGAAAATCGGTTCATTGGTTCGATCTTTAGGTGAGAGCAAGAGTTTTAGCCCATTTGGCTTTCTGTGTCAAGAATATTGTAGTTACGTTAAAATAGCCTGCGAAAGGCCCTAGGCCTTGTCCAGACCTACGTTTTAAGCTATAGAACTTGAAAATCGGTTCAGTGGTTCGGTTTCCAGGTGAGGGCAAAGAGTCCCAACAACAACAACAAGAAATGGCCATGCTGTGGAAGCTGAACGGTTTGATTGTTGTCATTAAAATTTGTAATGTGGTGAAATAGTTACGACATGACCCCAAATACCGAATTTCGTTGGTCTATGTCAATTCTGGGCGAGACTGTAGGAGTTCAAAGTTTGACGTTTAACATGGAAGTTCATGCTGAGGCTTACATAAGGACCGCTACCGCGGTCCTTGATAATACGCATATCTAAAACGATCAGTGTCCAGAAACGCTCACTGTCCCCTAACTTCCTATTTGAAATCTACTATAATGTGAAGAACGTTCAATGACCATAGCAATCAACCAGAAAAACGATCAACGTCCGTACCGCCCAACCGAACAACGATCATTGTCTTCACCCAACAATGCTGAAGGTAGCAACACCGACTAGTGAAACTGAGGAAAATGTATGCCTGGCCTGTTTTGCGGTAATTCATTTGAAATAGTGGGATAAAGATAATGTACAGAATGCATATAGCATACCACAACATTGTAATTACCTTTCTGTGAATTCCCTGATACTTCAAACATTAAATATTGTCTAGCTTATACATGAAAAATTGACATTGATAACTTTTCCCTTGAGCTCTTCAATTTTCATGCACGTCTTAACGACCACCAGTCCACAATCATTTGATGCCTCATAATAAAATATTTTCGAAATATGTACCAAGCACAAGGAAAAAGTTAGCCCCTGACTGGCAATGAAGGAACCACGGTACACATATTGTTAACTCAAACATTTTCAGCAGTTTATAAATCTGCCTTGTTCACTTAAAAACATTCAACAAAAACACAACAACGCACCCACGAATGTCATGGCTGTCAACAAGTTCCATTGACAACAAAATTTTTTGCAAATTTTTCCCGCCAGGGCCATCCCACATAAATAGCCGCCCCCTTCACTCTACGAATCACTTCTTCCTGCTTCATTAGGGAGAGGTCGTCGCAGACTCAGCTTTTGCGCTGACTGGGCTTCACTTTTTAGCTTTTTAATTTTTACTGCTCCGGCTTGCTTTTCTTTAAAATGGGAAACCATTTAACTGTACCTTCTTGTGATATGTAGCGTATGCTATAAAATATTTTTTGCTTGACAATGGGATGAACAATTCTGAAACGTTGCATTTTACTGCATAAATGTGCACTTGCTGGTTTTTATACCAGAAAGCAGTATGGTTTCTGTCAGTGCATCTGATAAATTGACTGTCGATATGCCAGTGACATTATGGTGATTTAATGACTAAATCACCATAATGGGTTGAGGTGTCATGGGCCTGTGGCCTTTAATTAAGTTCCTTTTTCGAATGGTGCAAAGTGACTAATGCCATTTCTCGAACGAGCAGAGAGAACTATTGCTTTTTTAAGTGCATCGAACATTCAACAAGAAGACAACATGATAATTGCTTTTACCGGCAAAGTGTCAGACCCTCTGCAGACAACATATGAACAGTAAAACGTCTTTCAACAAAACAGTTTAAGGTCAATTACACAAGGAATAACAAAGATTTTTCGCCTTTCTGCCTGTCAAGGGGGATGTGGGTGATCGAGGCTTAATGGCGTGTCGACAGCTAGATCATTAGCGCCACAGTGTAGTGCCTGTCAAGGCTCCTGCTTTACTGTAATACTAAAAACTTACCACTGGTGTTTTAGACAAAACTTGAGTAAGCCGTTTTCTCTTCGTAAGATGTTTGCAAATGGTATCGTAAGGGCGTCCATCTATTGCTGGAACTAAGTCCACGTCAATTTTCTTCCCTGCCGAAGTGTAAATATAATAAGTAAATGCCGGTCCACTCTGGCTGCGTTCAATCTGAAATGGATAAGTGTGTTTCACTTGTAGTTGAAGCGACACCCTTCTTCCTTCTCGCAGCGTCGAGTTCAAACAAATGGCTTTTGCAACATTTACATACTGTAGGTTAGAAGGAATGTAGCAAACCCGTTTCTCATGAGGGGTGAATAAGAAAATGAATGCCTTTGCAACATTTACACACGTTAGAACTAATGTTGCAAAACTGCACAAGCATACAGGAAGGCAACATGAAGGCATGTACAGTTCCGGTAAAAAAAACGCCTTCGTTATACGGGAAAAAATGCAGGATTAATGTATGTGACTGTCATTACTTACGTAAGGAGGAAAATACGCAAAATTCCAGACAGGCAAGAACGATACAACAATTTCTGGCGAATTTTCGATAGTCAATTTGCTGTTGATGGAGAAACCTAGCCGACTATCATCTTCAGTCACGTAATAAAACTCCAAACACTACCACCTATTTACAGTCCATTAGAATTTGAAATAGGACTCTAAATAGGTGGTAGTGTTTGGAGTTTTATTACGTGCCTGAAGATGATAGTCGACTAGGTTTCTCCATCAACAGCAAATTGACTATCGAAAATTCGGCAAGAATTGTTATATCGTTCTTGCCTGTCTGGAATTTTGCGTATTTTCCTCCGTACGTAAGTAATGTCGTCTGCTACGCTCCAGAGTATGAATCTAGACGTTTTTAAAAAGTATGTGACTGTGAACGAAAATGTTGATATCTCAAAAACTACTGGACAGAATTAAATGAAACAAAAACTGTGTTGCTTATTATGACATCAGCTATATTTCTATACGTGTTACATGTAATGGTAAGTAACCAAATGTAATTGGCCGAGCGAGCAACACAAGTTGACAACTAATAATATATCTCATAAACTACTGGGTAGAATTGAATGAAACAAAAACTGTATTAATTGCTATAATATATGCTATATTTCTATACGTACGGCATGCAATATTAAGCAGCAAAATATAATATGCAATTCAGTCCTTGTTTCATGAAAATCCTTCCACTCGATTTCGAGATATCATCAGATATCATCAAATTTTTCTCGCTCGGCCAATTATTTTCAGTCAGTTAAAGTAGTATTTAATAAGGATAGAAATACATTAGACAATCTAATAAGAATTTCAGTCTTTGTTTCGTAGGACACTGCCTTGCTGAAGAATGGCATATAAAAAAAAAAAAAAAAACTAAAGCCAGAAAGTGCACAAACATTAAAAACTCACGTTTCGGAATCCAGTCTATTCCGTCATCAGGTTTGCATAAAACTAATTCCTAGTACAAACTGACATAACACACGCAGCTTAAATTGCTGAAACCACAAAACTTAAAACTTTAGAGAATAAAATGTCAGAAAAGGCAAATGCGGGAGATAAACAGCAAACCCCGCACTTCTACCTGGGAAGCCAGGTGAGAAAGACGTGCGTCATGCAAATTAGTAACACCACATGGGTTTCACGACAGTCCAACCTAGTGGGGTTGTTTTTGCATATTTTTGTTTAAGTGACGAAATTTATTTTCGTGAAATTGGCTATTCACTATTCAAAAGTATTTAGGCAAATATCAACGTTATTCACACCTTTTTTTTCAACAAGAAAACGTTAAGCTACATCACTGATGTGACGTTTATATCGTCACGCTATCCAAGTCTCCCTATCAAACGAAGTTTCAGCCTTTTCTGTCGCATAGTCATTTTTTCTCAGATGCCAGAAAACATCCCGACTGTGTTAGACTATCAAGGACCGCGGTAGCGGTCCTTATGTAAGCCTCAGCATGAACTTCCGTGTTAAACGTCAAACTTTGAACTCCTATAGTTTCGCCCAAAATTGACATAGACCAACGAAATTCGGTATTTGGGGTCGTGTCGTAACTATTTCACCGCATTACAAATTTTAATGACAACAATTGAACCGTTCGGCGTCCACAGCATGGTCATTTCTTGTTGTTGTTGTTGTTGGGACTCTTTGCTCTGACCTAGAGATCGAACCACTGAACCGATTTTCAAGTTCTATAGCCTAAAACGTAGGTATGGACAAGGCCTAGGGCCTTTCGCAGGCTATTTTAATACAACTACAATATTCTTGACACGGAAAGCCAAATGGGCTAAAACTTTTGCTCTCACCTAGAGACCGAACCACTGAACCGATTTTTAATTTGTATAGCTTAAAATGTAGGTATTAACACCGACCAGGGCATTTTGAACCCAATTTTGATGTGACTGCAGTATTCTAGTCGGCAGAGCAATTATTATTGCAGAGCACTGGGCAGAAATCATTAATGTACTCTTTGCCCTCACTTGGAGGTCGAACCACTGAACCAAATTTAGAGTTCTATAGCTTAAAACGTAGGTATGGACAAGGCCTAGAGTCTTTAGCATGCTATTTTAATGTGACTACAATATTCTTGACACGGAAAGCCAAATGAGCTAGAAATTTTGCTCTTACCAAGAGATCGAACCAATGAACCGATTTTCAATTTGTATAGCTTAAAATGTAGGTATTAACACCGACCAGGGCCTTTTGAACCCAATTTTGATGTGACTGCAGTATTCTCGTCGGTAGAGCAATTATTATTGCAGAGCACTGGGCAGAAATCATTAATGTTGCTGTTGGGACTCTTTGCCCTCACCTGGAGATCGAACCACTGAACCGATTTTCAAGTTCTATAGCTTAAAACGTAGGTATGGACAAGGCCTAGGGCCTTTCGCATGCTATTTTAATGTAACTACAATATTCTTGACACGGAAAGCCAAATGGGCTAGAAATGTTGCCCTTACCTAGGGATCGAACCAATGAACCGATTTTCAAGTTCTATAGCCTAAAACGTAGGTATGGACAATACCTAGGGCCTTTCGCAGGCTATTTTAACGTAACTACCATATTCTTGACATGGAAAGCCAAATGGGCTAAAACTTTTGCTCTCACCTAGAGACCGAACCAATGAAACGATTTTTAATTTATATAGCTTAAAATGTAGGTATTAACACCGACCAGGGCCTTTTGAACCCGATTTTGATGTGACTGCAGTATTCTAGTCGGCAGAGCAATTATTATTGCAGAGCACTGGGCAGAAATCATTAATGTACTCTTTGCTCTGACTTGGAGGTCGAACCACTGAACCGATTTTAGAGTTCTATAGCTTAAAACGTAGGTATGGATAAGGACTAGGGCCTTTCGCATGCAATTTTAATGTAAGTACAATATTCTTTACACGGAGAGCCAAATGGGCTAGAAATTTTGCCCTTACCTAGAGATCGAACCAATGAACCGATTTTCTATTTGTATAGCTTAAAATATAGGTATTAACACCGACCAGGGCCTTTTGAACACGATTTTCATGCGACTGCAGTATTCTGGTCAGTAGAACAATTATTATTGTAGAGCACAGGGCAGAAATAATTAAGTGGAGTAACACATTTTTGCAGAAATTTTGCAGAAAACATAAATTTGGTGCAGAAGTCTTTCTTAACAGTAAAAATCGAACCAGCCATGGACCCCTATGAAATACCCCAAAGTGCCTTCAGTGCCCCCCC
>JAHWFP010142024.1:0-14889 GCA_023313725.1 Lithobius niger | reverse complement strand
TGGGGAATGTCATGGTTGTCTTCCCCAGGCCGTTGCCGTGCCACAAACCTGACCCTCCTTAGCTTGCCTGAAGCCAGAACCCATCTGTCTGTAGAAGACCTCAGGAAGACGCTCCCCTGGTGTCCAGATCAAAGATGCTGATGGTTGATTAATGATGTTGATTTAATTGCATCCCATGAAACTGCTCTGGCGTGAGCCGTGTTCCAGCATCTCTTTTTTTAGTGAAGTAGCCTGACGGGTTCTGGCTGCAGGCAAGCCAAAGAGGGCCAGGTTAGTATCATGGAAACGGCCTGGGGAAGGCAACCATGACATGTGACCAACACTAGAGAGGGAATTATTCTTGTACCATGCAATGGGTGGAGTGCTGTGTATATCGGTGAGAATAGGAAGGGAGTGCTAACGAGGATTAGCCACCACATAAGTAACACCAGCAGTGAAGTTAAAGACACCGGCATTGCACACCATTACATGAGCATCGAGCATGAGATTGGATGGGAGCAAACAAACACTTAAGTCCAACACTGCATGTGCCAATCACCTGCGATGCGTCGAGTCGAATGTCATTCAATATCATCTCCAGCACTCTTTCCCCCTAATGAACGTTCAGGGGCTCTCCGATCCCAACGTAGGGCTTTTGATTGGCAGAGACCTTGAGGCACTGTTCCGTCATAAGTCGTTAAGAACAAACGAGCACGAGACAGGCAACACAGCAGTAGTAGACAAGAGTGACAGGACCAACATTGTGAATGGGCTGCGGTGTCAGCCGATTTCAAAGTGCCAGAGATGTAGCGAGAAAAAGAGCAAATTCCTTAACGAGTGCCCGATGAAGATAGAAGAAATTCTGTTCAAAATTTGTTGTGAAAGTGAGCGATGTTGAATTTGAACAACGTAAAAACAATGTTAGTGAGTTTCACAGTAATACCAATAATTGTTTTTTCCGTATGATAAAAGGACTTTGACCAAAAACAAACCAATAGAACACAAAACTCCAACGAACCTAGCTAAGTAGATTTGCAAAGAAGGCGAGCATATGAAATGGCACCAAATCTTGTAGATGACCCTCCTGACATGAGCCCACTAACTTCGCGTCTCGGCTGCTTCTGCGCATTCATGTCAGGCCTCCCACTGGATGACGTAGTAAAAGCTTGCACATGGAAAAACAAAGTGCCTTTATCAGCCACTATCTTCGAGGTGTAAGAGTGGTTGATGGAGAGAACATGTTTGAGTCCGATTGTAGCAGGAAGTTACTTCACGAGTCAGCGAGGCAACTTGCCAGCCCAAAAGGGTACGCCAAGTGAAGACGGGGGTGAAGGCTAGTAATGAAACTTCCTTAGCATTACAGTATAAGACTAAAACCAAAGTTATGTCCGGTAAATGTAAATATGCAAGCTAACATATTGCGCAGAAATGCAAGAGAAGGTGCTTAGTGATAAATGTCTGGTTAGTATGGTACGTATGCTTTCGTTGAACCAGGAACGGTATTGAAAACGAAAAGTGATAGCGAGCGTGGTTGATACAATGGAGAGCCTTACTAAGCTCTCTTTTCTTTAATTGTTGACAAATGAGCACTAAACTAAGTTAAAATCTTAAGTATTTTTGGAGGATAAGTAAAAACTATTTTTATCCTCAAACCCGTTTCGTAACTAAATATTCCATTTCCTACTTTTGTCATTGAAGTCGGCTGGAAGGCCTACCATTGTAAGCTCTGCTGTAAGCCTCTATGCCAGGCATAATTTCAATTTGTCAGCATTACTAACCGAAGGTGAAGGAGTACAAGTGACATCTTACCATCACTGCAGTTGTGCCAAATTTGATGTAACTGGTATTTAGTAGTCGAACACTCTTACGGATTCAATCTGTCATTATTCATTCAATTTTCCAAAACACGAAGTAATCATCAACTGCTGCCTGACAAAGGTTTTGATTCACCAATCAAGCCAAGCATCAAATTGGAAGGTGTGATTTGTTCGAGCAATTCGGTACTTCTGATGTCCATATGCGAATAAAGTTGAAAGGTTTTTCTTCATTCTTAAAAATGTAGGCCCTGTTTTCGAATTTTTAAAGAAAAAAAATTTCTAACTTAAGTTTAGTCACTATGCGACACGTAAAAGTAGTATTGTGTGTGGCATCATGACTGAACTGAAAAAAAAAATTTTAAATATAGGGCCAACCTTTATTGAACTCATTAGGTTTTGGATCTGGAACATTTTTATAATGTAATAAAGAAATTTCATGTTACGTGGTTTTGTGGGCCAACCCGTACAAAACCTTTTCTATGGCATGTAGTTTACAATTTTAGTTTAATATTGAACAATGTTGGTTCTTCGCCTTACTTGTGTACGGTAACATACCTTAAAATGTTTAAAATAATGGATCAGGGGTGCACAATATGCCAGAATTCTAGAACGAGGTTTGCGGGGAATTTCAGAGAGCTGTGAAATTTGCTTTAAAAAAAGGCTTGCCTGCATAGTGACAGGCCGTCCAAATTGTAAAATCTGTCGGATATTTTCATGGTAAATTTTGTCCAGTTAGAATTTTATGCACCCCTGCAATGGATATCCATTGTTTCCTTTGCCATTATCAATATTTAAAAAGTGAATGATCATTATGAGCAGTTCTGTAACTCTGGTTCTGTAATGTGTGTTGAGGTAAGAAAAGCTTTGCATTGCATATTTAGGCTTAAGGTTTTTTCCGTTGGTTGTCTTTTAATTTTGCTTGTCTTTGTTTTGAAGGAAACTTGTTGTCTTCATGTGTGCCATCGTGTTTCAGGTCCACCAAATCCCGATAATCTACCAGAAGACGGGAAATTGAAAAGTGAAATGATGGTGAAAGACAACAGGCGTTATTACCTGGACCTGAAAGAGAACTCTCGCGGCAGATTTCTAAGGGTAAGAACTATTTTAAATTAGTCAGTTTTTACTTTCCTTGCAATACTACAGTACCCTTAATTTTGGCTTATTTCGTTAAAATAATGCTCAGTTGGCCAATAATTAAAGAGAGGTGTTAAGCCAGGCTCGCCACCAATATATGTTGCAACATGTAACAAACAATTTGTCTTTCGTAAAGAGTGCTTTTGACTAATGGGGCCGGTGATTTCCCGAGAATTCAAGTTGGACTTCGTTTAAACAAGTCTATTGGTATTACAAAGAAGTTCAAAGGGAGACCCCAATCACACCATTTCGGTTAATTTTCTAGTTCTTGGTGGAGGGAGGGCAAGTGGCAGTTCACACCATGTTTGGTTTAGGATTGGGGAACTTGAAAACTACAATTCATTCACAACTTGTCAGCCAAGAGCGTGATTGAAATGAAAACGGATACAATTCTTTTACATCTTGTCACCCATGGGTGCACCTCAGATGAAAATGGATACAGCCAAGGGTGCTACTCAAATGAAAACGGACACAATTCTTGTATATCTTGTCAGCCAAGGATGTGACTCAAATTAAAACGGATACAATTCTTTTACATCTTGTCACCCATGGGTGCACCTCAGATAAAAATGGATACAGCCAAGGGTGCTACTCAAATGAAAACTGACACAATTCTTGTACATCTTGTCAGCCAAGGATGTGACTCAAATTAAAACGGATACAATTTTTTACATCTTGTCAACCAAGGGTGTGACTCAAACGAAAACGGATGCAGCCAAGGGTGCGGCTCAAATAAAACCGGATACAATTATTTTACATTTGTCAGCCAAAGGTGTAACTCAAATAAAAACGGATACAATTCTGATACATCTTGGCAGCCAAGGGTGCGACTCAAAAATGAAAACGTATACAATTCTTTTACATCTTGTCTACCAAGAGTGCAACTCCATGAAACCTGATACAATTCGTTTACATCTTGCCAGGCAAGAGTGAGACTCAAATGAAAACATATGTAACAATGTTTGGTGCACCTTGCATGTATTTACTTGTTGATGCATCTGCGCCTGCACCGGTCAGTTGTGCGTGATCGATGCAACAATAAGTCAAAAACCGTGTTCGTCTTAATTCCGAGTTGCCCAAGTTTCTTTGCAGAGAGCAAGGAAAGCTGTCTCTACACATGCAGGAGGTTAACTCAAATGTTAAACTTAAAAAAAAAAACATTTGGTTTTAAATCTGGACGTAAGTCAGTAACGAGTGAAACACAGGTGCTAGATGTTAATTTGGGGGTGGTCAACTGGCGCGCCTCCTTGTTGACAAAGTCAGCAAAAAGTAGTATTTTAAGAAAAATACAAACTGAATTTTACATATAAATATCTTTTGCTGATCTTAAAGGTTAACTCACCCTCTTCCCCGCTTTTGTTAAACAAAAATGGTGGTGGCGAGCCTGGCTAAGTTCCGTTTTCTTTGATTATTGGGCAAATGAGCATTATTTAATGGAATAAGCTAAAATTAAAGCGTAAGAGTTTAGGTTAGTAAAAAACTAATCTTTCACGTTCCGTTTTACATGAGCAGAGCAAAGGCAAAAAAAAAATATATATATATATATCTCCACACACGCACACACATTGATACGGAAGATCAGAGGACAACTGGTGCTTCCGTGTAAAACTGGTGTTCGACAGCATTATGGTAATAACATAAATAAACCAGATTTAGTCCATTTGATTAAGAGTGAACAGAAGAGAGGTTGGGATCAATAACATGGGAGTATCGCTTCCCCATTTAATAAATCCTAATCTCACTTCTTTCTTTTCTAATAAAATGGACTAAATTTGCTTACGGTATTTAATATTATTACCACAATGATAGCTATTTTGCAGAACAATGTTGGGGGTTAACCTACCATTTCTAAATGATTGCAGATGTGGTTAGGATTGTGTACTGTATAATAAACAAAATAGGATGTTCAACTGATTCAGAACAGTAGTGAAAGCGTGTACCGAGTCTCATGTGACGACTGTAATGCTGTTTATGTGGGAGAAACTAGAAAAGGTTTTCGCACAAGGATAAAAGAGCGGAAGTCGAAACGAATGGCATTGCAGTCGACAACATGGAGACTCGACCCAAAATAAACTGGGAAGGTACCAAAACGCTCCTACCGTTAAACTCGTTAATGATGTGCATCTTCGAGTCACAATTCCGAGAATTATGGAGAATTCGGAATTGTGACTCAAATTTGATGAACTTTCACAGTAATATGACAAGCGTTGTTTTTGACGTGCATCTAAGAAGCCTTTGACTCCACAGCCAAGAGGTGGCTGTACTGATGAATATCCAGGGACCTTCAAATCTTGAGATCCAGTTCTAATGAGAGGTGAACTCAACAAACTACTGCATGAGAAATGGTCCATGGGCACTACAAGAGTAGCGGAGGCTGCGGCCATTCTTCAAATTCGAAGAGCAGATGAACGGTCACGACGAAGTGAACGATGTTGTTCAGTAGCCTGAAGAAGACAGTCGATTGAGCCCCAGCAATCCAAGAAAATGACTGACTGAAATTTTCACGGAAATTTGCGTAGATATTGAGGTGAAGAATATCTTTCTTTGAAATTAGTGTAACTAAGGTGATTATGAACTTGAATATAAATTTTCAAAGTAAATGGTAATGGGGCCATCAGTGATGCGAAGGCAACGGGTGGCCCCTTAAAGAAGAGGACGGAGCAGCTTCCTAAGGATGAGAGACCGATTGAGGTAGTAACCTACCTACTGAGAATAGGTGAGATGGTTAAAGATGATCTCAAGAAAAGTCGGGATTGATTGTTTTTTGGAATGTCCCAAACGTGAAGTTACTTGGCAATAGAGTAAAGGTCGTTGACGATGCTTGTGAGGGGGTAACGGCGAACGTTGCAACACCTACTACTGCTCCATCTCTACCTCATGACACTCAAGCCAAGCCTGCCTTCCACCCGTATGGTACTAGGTTGCCGACGAAGTAAGAGAACGAAAGAAAGAAAAAGATGTCAACGAGTTTGGACATCGGGATGCGGGGGAAGGACCAACAACTACTGCAGCCACTATTAACCCTGTGGAGCTTCCTTCTACCATGGCAGCTGTGTATTGGGTCCCTTGCAAGGACTGCCCGATAGGATATATTGGCGAGACTAGACGCAGAGTTAGCACAGGAGTTGGTGAGCACATCCAAGCAACCACTAACATTGATAAAAGTGCAATTGCTGCGCACAGTGACCATCATGAACATCAAATCTACTGGGAGGGAACTAAAGTGTTACTTTGTTCAAACACTCACCAGGATTCCCATTTGAGGGCATTGGAATCCTTGGCCATCCAACACTGCCAAGGCCTTGGAATCCCTTTAATGAATGTTCAAGAACCCTCTCGCAAGCAGATCATGCAGATTGTCACTCATGAGCTGCAGGTTCGAATGAGTAAGCACTGGAAAGACTTCCTAAAATCGCCACCACAGGAAGATGGCGGCACAATTGCCAGCCAACCCACCCAACCAGCCAGCCTAGCTGACTGAAAGCTATGTGGAAGTTGGTCCGTTAGTGTGTTTGGTGGAATCTAGGCTTGTGTGTGATGAAGGTGGCAGTGCAAGACACCAAAAATTCGCAAGAACTCAACAATGGACTTGTTTTAATTCTGGTGTTGCATTGTGTGAAACAAATAAGTGATTTTGTCTACAAAAGAGTATCAGGACCGAAAAAGCAGCTTTTACAAAATCAAGCAGCAGACGTTACTTGACCAGCCGATCTAAAAACTTGTGGTTTCGTGCAAATGGTATTACCGTAATTCATCTCTTCTGTAACTAATACGGTTCCCGAAAGATTTGTGACCGACGGTCTCTTGGCGCCTCTGTTTTGGCAATTACCACTCTAATATTGGAGTGGGTTGACTATGACTAGATCTCAAGGTTTTTCACTTTTTTTTTTTGGAGGGGTGGTGGGAGGAGAAGGCATATCTATATGAAAAGTGGGTCGGTGAGTGGTATCCCAGCAATCTTTGGATAGCTGATCTAATCGATAACTTGCAATGAAACCCTGGCAAAGTCAACACCAGTTTGCGTGGTACGAGAGACTACCAAGCGCCTTAAGCATCTACAGGACCTTTTCTCTGCCTTTACCGTGATTGGAGGTTTATCAGTTTGAATCCCCTTACTGGACTAACTTGTGTGAGATTGATTATTTATTCTCAGCTTCGTAGCCTAAGTTGGGGAAGTGGCAAGCTTAGATTCATCTATACAATATTATTTACTTGAGATGACAAAAAGCGCCAAACTATAAAACAAAATGTTCGTAACTTAGTATAAAAACGTGTTATGCTTTCTAAAGTAATAATAAGAAAAAGTTGTTTACCACTAAGTGCCGTATGGGTTTGTCCATAAGCCGAGATGTCCTGAAGAGCACTCCACAAACTGAGTTTTAGTTTACATTAGACTATAGTGGAAAGCCTGAACCAAGTTCTGGAGAAGCGTTTCGTCACAAACGCCCGAAACTACTGGCTCCACTAACTATGCTGCATTACAATGAGACACCAAGGCAAGTCTCTTCCACTCCTTCGCTGCAAATCCTCTTGCCCCCTTCGACAACCTCTTAACCCCCTATCTTTCAGCCCCGGCACCTGTCAGCTTCCGCTGCATTATGCCAGTCCCGTGCACTCCCGCAACACCCCAACTCATGCCTACTTTTCTTTTCTGGCCATATGTCCCGTTCCCCAGCAAATCTTCTAGCGCTGAGCGATCTTTTCGGGAGCTAGCAACAATCTGGGTCTGGCAAAATAATTAATCACAACTATATGATGATGGGTACAGCCTTTTGAAACGGGGAGCGTTATAACCGCAGATCCAGAACAACACCCTAATTTCTCCCCTCCTCTTCCACCAATCAATCACTTTTTACCACCAGATGGCAGCACCGAAATTATTTATTTTTTATTTTTTTACTTTTTTTTTTAAAGTCTCAGAATGAATACCTGTCGATTACAGTGGTTGTGATTTGACATATTCAGAAAAACAAAACACTAGCGAAAAACTTCACTAATGTTCAACTTGAATTTTCAGTGAAAAATTTCTTAGGTCCGTTCACCTTCCTCAAAAGTTTGCAAATACCAAAGAAATAACACTCACTACATTTCAGGAGCCTTCGTAATTCAAATTTTTGTGCTGTGCGTGTATGTCACGCTGCTTCTGGAGATTCCTTGTCAAGCATGGCGGCCATTTTGGGGCGAACAATACGATCGATTCCTTCGTACTCTGGTCCTGCCAGGTTCATAAGAGGAACTTATGGGCAGTAAAACGTCTGATGGCCCAGAGACTAGAGTGCCCCGAGTTGTAGGTTATCTTGGAATTGGACTTGAGCAAGATGGAAGGTCTCTCCCATGAGATAGGGTGTTTAGATGCTTTGCAATTCATTTAAGTTTTTCTCCCTTGATGATAGCTTCCACACGCGATTCGGGTCTCCAGCTTTTCTTAGTGTTTCGCCGATGCAAACGCCTCACAACTATGACGACACACAGTAAACTAAGCCACTTTGAAAGGCCAGATGGGAGAGGGCGGAGCCTGCTGATTTGGCTTCAGTCCAACAGCTTACGCAGGTGGCCTAACTTGTGGGGGTGGGAATGTCGGGATGTCTTTCTTTGATTTTTATTGCATGGCGATGGACTGGCTGGGGGGAAGGGGGGGACAGGGTCGGGCAAAGGTGGAGAGGAGGCTGTCCTGGGAAGGATTCATCTCAACACTAGAGGAGGAAAAATCCAGTGTCTAGATGAAACCATCCCCGGAGCACCCACCCTGATCCACCTATTTTCATGGAAGATATAGTGAGCGTTACGTCGAACACCACTGCTGACTTCGACGGATTCCAAGATGGGGAAACTTCTGTTTACCCCGGGAAATCGCTGGGCTCTATGTTGATGGCAGCAAGAGAGACAGCGGCGGACAAAATGGAGTGGAAAATGCGGCGGTCTTGGGAGGATCTAATACCCCTAGACAGAGTCCCGATCGAGGCAGTCGCATGGTGGACATCTCTTGTGAATTTTGAGTCAAGGAGTGCCAGTGTAGACGCTGGCGTTGAACTGGCTTCTGATCACGGACGCGTCCTCCTCGGGGTGGGGCGCATCCGTGGGAGAAGGAACAGTCTGCCGGCAAATGGTCTCTGGAGGAACAGAGCCTCCATATCAACATCCTCAAGCTTCGGGCAGTGTATTTGGCTTTAGTTCATAGGTCTCGAAAAGTGAGGAACTCGACGATAACAGTGCTATCAGACAATACATCAGCAGTGTCCTACCTGAGGAGGGGGGGAGGAATGCACTCATATTCAGCTATGTGCGGAATTCGAGATTGTGCCAAGCCATATTGCGGGAACCTCAACGTCCTGGGGAGTAAAGATGCCAACAACAGAGTGGAGGCTACATCCGGAGGTGTGCAAAAGCTTGTTCAAGCTGTGGGACACACCGACACTGGATCTTTTTGCAACCAGTGCGAACACCCAGCTACCTCTATTTGTGTCCCCTTATCCGGACACGAAAGCGGTGGCGACGGACGGTCTCAGCCTAGACTGGGACAATCTGTTCGGGTGCATGTTCTGCCCGTTCAAAGTGCTACAACAAGTGCTAAACAAAATCAGGATCTCGACGGGAACATTCATCCTGATCGCTCCGTGGTGGGAAGCGGCACCCTGGTTCGTGGACCTCTGGACCCTCAAAACCAAGGCCCCGATCCAAATGCCAGTGAATGCCGACGTACTCTCTTAACATCGGGGCAGGACTCTTCACCCAAACACAGGAATCCTACACCTTCACGCCTGGAGGTTGTGAAGAATGAACTGGTGAGGGGTGGTTTATTCACGAAGTGTTTCGAACGTAGCTGTGCAGTGCCATCGAGACTCATTGAAGCAAGTATATGAAGGAAAGTGGAGAGGCTGGACGCAGTGGTGTGGAGTAAAGGGGTTGACCCCAAAATTTGTGCGAGTTTCTGCACTCATTGTTCGACGACGGACTGACGCCGAACACGATCAAAGACTACAGAGCTGCGATATCGCCAACAGCCCTGTGGTTTCCAGGATTATCCAATCTTTTGGCGTGCTCCGTCCTAGGGTGAGAAAACTGTGCCAGCAGTGGAATTTACCTAGTGTGCTTCAGTACTTGGCTAGTCCTCCATTTGAACCACTAAGTTAAGGCTTGCTGGGAAATCTGTCGATAAAAACCGTGTTCCTTCTTGTAGTTGCAACGGCAGCGCGGCAAGGAGAACTGGCAGCCCTAGCAAGAGAGGAATTGACTTTCTCAGGGCTACGAGTGACTGGTCGAAGATGTCGTTCCTGCCCCACCTCCAATTTCGCACGAAAACGCTTCGTGCTGACAGCGCTAACCCAAACTCTGGAACCGGGATGCCCAGACAGATTGCACTGCCCGGTCAGAGCAGTAAGGTTTTACCAAGCCAGAACGAAAGACTTAGTGAAAAAAAAAGGCCAGCGAAACCTGAACGTCAAAGGGACATTCCGTGGGTACCACTGTTTTGTCAAACTCTCAACGGACAGAGAGGGTTTGACCAGGGAACCTGCGACTCTGGGAATCGTAGGAAAATGGATATGTCGGGCCATCGAAGGGGCTCATCCAGCCACAGGAAGTGTAGCCTCGGGCGACATCAATGCGTACGAGGTTAGAACTATAGCAACATCCTGGGCCTGGGCAACAGGAACCACCATGGCAGAGGTATTGGAAGCAGGCCGATGGAAGAGCCATAATACTTTCATCGCACACTACCTCAGAGGAATGAAGGACGCAACATCAAAGTCACAAGAAGTCCAATTCGCGGCGGTGGGCAAAATGGTGAGGTATGAGGGTGAGTATATCTCCGGCCTCTGGAACGGGCAATTTCCTACTTGTCCATTGTTGATTTTGGATATTAGTGGGAAGGCCATACGATGTAGGCCTTATTAGGTAGGACAAAGTCGGCATATATAAAATACAGGTAAGTATTTTCGGCTAGTAGTAAAAATGGGGTTTTACCCCTAAAAATAGTTTTTACTTAGCCTAAAATACTTTCCTGTGCGAACCCACCCTCCTCCCGCGTCGAACCATTATTTGGGGAGACAAACAGAGTAGAAGCAGGAACGGGGCGCCACCTGACGGTGGTCATGAGCCCCAGAGGGTGCCATTGCAGTGACCAGGAGAGCACTAAATTTCATGTTTGGGACGGGTAGCATTTCCAGAATGTAAAGCATATATAAAATTTAGGCTAAGTAAAAACTATTTTTAGGGGTAAAACCCCATTTATTTTGAAGATGGATAGTGCAAACAAAGTGAAAAGTACTTGTTAGTTGTTAGGTAACAATCTCCGTACTCAAACCGATTGCACCAAGGTAAACAAACTGTTTAGATAAGACTAAATGATAACAGCTTACATTTTCATGGTAATCCTTTCTCGTGCTTGGAATATGTTGGTTGGGTGAATGTTAGGAATGAATTCGATTACCTCAATTTTTTGTTTTATTTTTATTTTGTAGGTTTCCCAAACTATTGCCCGTGGAGGGCCTCGCTCACAGATTGCGATTCCTGCCCAAGGGATGATCGAATTCCGAGATGCGCTTACAGATTTACTGGAAGAATTTGGAACAGACGATGGAGGTATGAATAAAATAAAAGGTTTAGACTCGGTTTTCAATCCTCTTGAGTCGGAGTACTATCTGCTGAGTGGAAAGCCACACCACACTCTCAGGCCTATCTAAATTTCGGACAGAAAAAAATTCGCACATCATGATTATCTTTAAAAATCTATATTTCAAAAACTACTTCAAAAGCTAAGTATTTTTATGCAGCTAAGAAATGCCCCTAAATTTTACTTCCATCCAAAAATGCCTCCCTTTAATTATTAGTTAAATGTCTTTTGTTTATGGTCACACCAAAACCTTAAACTTTGAGCTTCTTTATTGCCACCCTTCCCTCACTTTATCGTTTGGGCATGGACCGAGCCAGTCGCGTGCGTTTGCTCTCTTCAATATTTCTAAGTATAGCCTCTGCAGAATCTTTTGGGAGAAATGGAAGTGAGCTCACGGCCAGGGGGGTGAAGCTGGTGTTTCGGTTGTTGCCAATACTATGGCAGAGACCAGCGACAGTGCCTAGGCCAACTCTGACAATTCCTGTGTTTGTCAAGTCAAGCCGATCAAGCAGCCGAAACCTAACCAAAAGGTGGCAGAAAAAACTGTATTTGCATATTGAACACCAAAACTACGATAATTTTATTTGATTGATCATACCGTATTTCCCCGAATACAACACGAGTAGCATGTGGGGGCTCGCATAGTATTTCAAAGAAATAAATTGCCGCGATTGTAAGACCGGTGACTTGAGCGAGGCTTTCATAAGGCTTGGTATTACATTTATTAATTTGTGGACTAGTAAATTTATCTGGTACTGGATTCGAAGCCCAAAATTGTAATTATATCTTTGGATTTTGGACTGCTTACTTTGGACTGCTTACTGAGGCCAATTCAAAATATTTTGCTAAATAATCCAAAAACAAATTGAGCAAATGGCTTGAGATTAGCACCATTGGATAGCTCTTGAAAAAACGATTTGAGTGCTGTACTCTCACATTAAATTCTGCCAAAATTTGACTGAGTTATGAGTTTGAATGAGAGTATAAGACGATGCTGCGGTTTTATTGGTTTAAGTTTGAATAAAGTTTCATCTTGTAGTCCGATAAATACGGTAATTAATTACTGCCCGATAACGCAGAACCAAAACGGCCCAGGTTTTCACTTCAAAAACTGGGGACTTTTCAGCAGTTATTACAAATTGCCTTCTTCAGGCAACATTCCAAAGACTTGTACTTGTACAAACACTTCCACTGCAATGTTTTTTCTGGTCCATCTAGTTAACAAACTAACGAAAATTCTACTGTGAGAGCACATAACTCGCGATAAAATCACTAATGGTGACGGTTAACATCCGTTCCGTGCTGCCATAGCTCGGCTCACAGAGGTCTCACGGACTTATGGTTGAGCTTAAAATGTGCGTATGGAAAGTATAAATGTCCACACACTTTCACAACATAGACAAACACTTTGTCTTGCAAATTTTCGACCCCATACAGGTAGTGACTTCATTAGGCTTCAAGGATTATTGAGACTTCCTACAACATCATCTTTCTTTTTTGTTTCCAACGAATTCAAATTTGGCTGCCCTCGTAGCCTCCAGTACTTATAGGGCTGCCGGCTCGATTCAATTCCCTCCAACTCCCACTGACAGTTAAGGTTCTTGCAGAGCTCACCAAGTCGAGGCCCTTGGGAATGCAGGACTTTGGATGTTCATCAAAGTTTTTCCGTATTTCTTGTGGTGTTGTACGGAGAGAGACTCATGACATCAGATGTGGGGGTCCCATGTGTAGGACTTGAGAAGATTACGCCTATTCTTCCAATCCGTCTCGTGCTGCTCAGTCTTGCAGTGGACTGCGATGCCGTTGTCTTCATTACGAACGTTCGTCATATGCTGCGCCACTCTGGACCACACACCATTCTTACAAGGCTACGAGGGCGGCCAAATTTGAGTTTGTTGGTAACCAAAACGAATGCAAATGTATGAAGTCCAATAATCCTCGAAGCCTGATAAAGTCACCACTTGTATGGGGGTGGAAAATTTGCAAGACAAAGTGTTTGTCAAAGTGTTTGACAAAGTGTTTGTGCGGACGTTTGTACTTTAGTGATTTTATCGCGAGTTATAATGCGCTCTCACAGTAGAATTTTTGTTAGTTTAACTAGAGGGACCAGAAAAAACCATTGCAGTCGAAGTGTTTGTACAAGTCCATCCACACAACTATGTTTTTAAACAACATTGACGCATTTTTCAAAATCCAATTTTGTAAAATTCGTCAAGAATGCCAGAAGAAGATACTATAGTTGTGCGGATGGACTAAAGAAAATTAGCAGAATAGTGGTGATTCTGACCTTAATGAGATTGAGCATTTTATAAGTCAGTGGTTTTATTGCAAGTCCATCTGGTGCATTCACATTAAGAGATCAAAGCTCATTCCAGCTGAGAAAGGGGAGATAGTCTTTCGACTGGTATTGTTGGTTCTGGTTTCGGCGTAGCTCTAAAAAAGGGAAATACTTGACCGTCCACTGGCTAGGTAGGGTGTAGCCAGAGAAAAGATATGCTCATCCAATTAGAAAGGATTAAAAATTATGTGAATTTGCGGGTGTTTCCTACTTTAGATGAAACCCATATTATGCGCAGTTGCGAAGTTGCCGCCTGGATGTCCATTGTGGACCAGTACATTGCAAGGACACACATGGCTGAAGAGACTTCAAGTTGCTGTGGGCTAGTTGAAGTAGGAACGTCTCCTGGTCACCTTGTAGCAATGGGTCTGTTGAACCAGAGACATTCCCAGGTCACCATATGTCTAAAAAGCCACATCGGCGAGAGGCTTTTAAAGAGGGGGTGTCACCTGCGGTAACTGGCACCTGTTTCATAGCTGTCTAGAAGGGGCATCACCTGGAGACACTACCTTTAAAAAGAAAGAAAGAAATCCTAAATCATACCAGCTTCAATATCAATTAGCTCTCACCCACAAAGATCTCTAGACAGACTGTTTCGCCCTTGTTTGTGCTTGTCTGTAGAGAATAGCAGATGTTTCTGCTATTCGCTTGCTGAAACCGTATTCGTTTCGCCCTTGTCATACCAGCTTCAATAACAGCTAGTTAATTCTGGAAGTGAATCCTGTTTAAAAGTGCTGGCCTAATGCAGAATAAGAAAAGTTAACTTTTCCATAAAAATCTGAATTTTTTGGATTACAAAATTAGAGCATGTGAAAGAGTTCTTTGTAAATTAAAATTACATTTAAAAGTAATTAAGTTATTCAATTGTTTCCTAGTACTGGGGATGACGTTTTTAGTTTAATTTAAAAGTAAATACAAGTTTGTAAAGGATTGCACCAACTGCAAAGCAAGGTCCGAGGCACAGAAAATGCATATCATGAGCACTCGCCCCCTCTAACCCCCCCCCCCCC
>JAHWFP010141991.1:0-17226 GCA_023313725.1 Lithobius niger | reverse complement strand
ACAGGTCGGAGGAGTTCGCGCAAACTCTTTTCCCCGCGTGTTGTTGATGTCGGCCGAACAGGTAAGCATTTTCAATTTCATTTCCCCCTTCGCTTTTCCCGTCCCAACAATTTACACACCTGGATTGATTCCCATTTCGGAAGCATTCCCTGATTTTGGCACGTGGCCAGCTGAGCAAATTACGCTACCAGTTAATTCTCTCCACTTTACTCGGGACAAACCGCCAATGTACATTTGGGGAGAACAAGACGACGCCTATATCTCACGCCCCCAGGCTGAATTTTATGAATAAAATTTCAATAGTTTTGGCTATACAAAAATAAAAATAAAACTTTTGTTTTTGCCTGCTATGCTATTGTTACGCGAAGAATGATATGCCAGGAAAGGAATGGCGAATAACTTTTATGGAAATGCCGCGAATGTCTTATTTGCCGTTTTAAAGTAAACAATTTTTTTTATCGATTTAAGTGTGCTAATAGTGTAAGTGTTCTTAGATACATGTGCAACGGTGGATAAAAGACGCTGCTTGACATCTAGGTTTTGGGCAAACTAAAAACCTGGCTGCGCCACTGTCTTACCTAGGTCTGCCAATGTCTTCCCCTTAGAGGTCTGTAATGTTCCTTGAGTTATTTATTACTTCCTACATACATGCGGAGATGGCCTTAAAATTGGTCTAGGACATTTTGGACTAATACCAAACAAATGGTGGTACTGTATTCCTGTGATTGGCTACACGACGTCCATGCCGCGCTCACTGCCCCTTTCTTTACATAATAACATCAGAAACCACAACTAATCACAAATTTCCTCTAGATAGATTACAAAATCTATCCACACCAAAATGCCCACCCCAAAGTTGTCTGGCACCCCCCAAAATGAATATGCGTCAACGGGAGACAGAAAAAATTTACTAACCTAAAACTCAAGAACAATTTTTTTTGCCTCATTGTTGTTCCTGTTTCCCCCCTCCCCCCAAAAAAAAATTTCTTAGGCTTAATAGCGCATAGTACTTGGATCTAATATGTCACATCCTCCCAGCCACCACACTCCTTCCGACCCCCGACCCCCTCCTCGACTATAAATTTCCAGATTTGCCAATGAAAAAGAATAACCATAAGGTGCAGTAAGTCGATTCGCAGTTAAAACCTATAAACTCAGTTTATTCACTGTTTTCGATGTGAATAAACTTCGGTGAATCTAAATTTCAGCTAACACCCAGTTGGTAACATTTAGGTGGGAAAGTGCACTGTGACTGAGGTTGGTGCTAATGATCCAGCTGTCGACGTGCCATTAAGCCTCAATCCCCTCCCTCTCCAAAACATTTAGCAATACTAATAACCGAAATATATTATACTGTACGAACAACAGTACTCACTTAACTCGGGATTCAAAATCGAGTAGTGACCTTTTGCTTACAAAACAACACGTCATCCAGAAAAGGAATACCATATAACATTAAGCCTTACGCACTGTTGATACAACTACACACGCATGGTTTATACAGTAAATACGTATTAAACTGCAAGTCAATTCGTACTTGATTTCGGTGAGATGGTGAGACTGTAGTGGGTGACTGCAAAACCACGTAAGCGACGTTTTGCAAATTTTACTCGAGTACCAATTAAAAACCCTTTTTCACTTACGAAGTTTTTTGCACCAAGAAACAGCCGTAAGTAGAAATGCAAAACCTCGTAACTGAGTAACATGGTTTAACTATTCTATTTCGTGCAAAATTAAATGCTTTTGGGTAAAAAAAACTCTTAGAGGGATGCATGCATTAAACAAAAGTAATTCAAAAGGCTCTAACTTGATTTTCCTTGAGCTAAAAAAAGGAATTATTTAGAGAAGAGCCACTATTTGCATTGGAGACAGAACTTGAAGTTAAGAGGTTTTGCTTGTCATTGGTGTATCATTTAAGAGGTGTTAACACGTGACCATTTAGGAGTCTTCTGATTGGTTGATTGATACCAGGTTTTGCAGGTACACGGAGGACACCTAGTGCCACCTTTTGACAACATAAAACAAAAAATATGAGAATTTGCAGTTACGTGGTTTCGCAGTCTCAGCGACTTCACACTCAGTCAAGGGAGTTGCAAAGGGTTACTGGGGCCGATGGCTTTAGCGTACGTGTGTCAAGTCTATTAGTGTGGGACGTCAGCGGTCCATACAGAGCCAAGCAGGGCCCAATAGCAGTGCAAATAATAGGTCTAAATGTTGCTTATAATTGACTGACTCATTTAGATGAATTTGTAGGTCGAGTCAAGGTGTTTTTTTTTTGGCATCACTTTTGACAGTTTTCATAGCATCATTTAGGGAACGAGTATTATAGACGTATGCACATCTTATTGATTAAATTTACGTAACAGTTTATGGCGACTTTCGTGATGCTATATTTCCTGAATGTTTAAAAGAAAATCATTGTGGTGAGTGGCAGAAGTGGGTTACGGTTTCCAAGTTCGTTTGGTTCGAATCCATGTCTTCATCCCAACTGTCATCCCAACTATTCAACCGTTCTTGGAAAGGGAGGTGTTTTATGGGAGAGCACAATTTAGTCCCGATTTTGCCTATTGCCGCCTTTAGGTCCACTACAGTGCAGCCCCTCTGAGAAAGCATAAAACGTGTGGCAACTATAACAACGTCTGTCTGACTTTTACAAACCGTTTAAACCCTACACCCATCCACCCACCTACCATCCCCTCCCACCCTGTACGTCTTATAATTTTAATATTTTTTCAAGATCCGTAGAAAACTGGTGAGTAAATAACAATCTACAATTAAAGTTGCCAAAGTAAGAAATCAACATGAGTCCTACTGCAGTTACTCATAGGACCATCTCACGTACTTAATCTCACGTCCGATTATTTTTGGCCCTCGTGCCGCCTCTTAACAATTCTGCTTTATTCCTGCGCCTCCTGGATATTTGGAAATCCTGCCCTACCCGTGCACAGTACGGAAATGTTGGTTTTAAGATTTTTACCTAACAATGATTATCTTTGCAACTTTTGTATTTTAAATCGTGTTGTGTTGTAGGCTAACTCACCACAGATAGGAACAGTTTTGCTATAGGACTCGGACTGATGAGATTTTTTACGCGTCAATTTCGGCATGGGAACACGACCACTTCGTAGGGCGGATGTAGGACACTTTTGTGCCTAAATATTGCTAGTTAGCGCGGGAAAGCGCACGTTGCCGACTAAACTTATCAAAACTTTACGGGGGAAAAACGGTACTTGAATAGACGCTTTCCTGTATTGCAGGGTCCGTTACTGGAAGCCATAGTGACTTCGTAACTTGCCTAATTAATATGTACTAGATAAGTACCTTGACTTAACGAAAAATGGTGATGGATATTGGAAATGGTGCTCCAATTTTGTTTGGAAATCGTACTCTGTGACTCTACGAAATAAAAATAGAAATAGAAATAGAGATTGACGGTGCACGAAGCACCCACCGACACAAAACCCAAAGAAGTTAACCATCTACCAATTGATTGCGTATGAACACTGGTTTACAATTTACCACTTGCCCGGAAAGAAAGTATTGGATTGCAGTAAGCTGCTGCGAATTTGATTTCTTGGAAGCGCTGTAGTTAAACCATCCAGTCGTAAAAGAGAAAACGGAAGTGAGCCGCTCGGTGATGATATAAAGCTGTGAAGTACAAGGTTGGTGCAATTGCTTAATCTAGAAACACGCTAGTGTGTCGCGCCAAGTTAGGCAACATCACAACATCACATCAATTCAATTGTCGAGGGACGCCATAGCGTCATTGTCTTATAATATCCTGAAGCATATTTGGACACATTTCAGGTACTTAGGGGAAAATAATAATGCAGTACAAAAGCTTAAATTGTGTTGAAATCGAGAGCAATGACCGACCCGACAAAAATTAACTCGTGTAGGAATGCCAGCTAAGCTGCTTTCAATGCAAAATCTGACCCTCAAAACGTTGAAAATTCGTTACTACTAAATAGCTACCGAAAGTAGCAATGTTCTAGTTTTCATTTAACCTTCGAACTATTAAACGGTGCGATTATGTTGGCGAATGTTTTGGTGTGTTGATATCACTCCTCTGAAGGGCAGAACCATTCGGAACTTGGCGGCCTCTTTTACCAGTTTTGGTTTTCGATATGATTTGTGTAGCTAGTCTTAAAAACATCAATTGAAAGACGTAACATGTTATCTTGATGATTTTAATGTTTGATTAACGATGTTTTTGTGTGTTGTTTTTTTTTAATATTGAGACTAACTATCCCCAAAACCCCATAACCAATTTTTTATTTTATTTTCGTCTTTAAAGCTACAAATAAGGCATGAACGTGTAAAATTCGAAATGAATCGGCAAGGAGTTCATAAGTTATCATGGCGACATACAAACAGACACCAGTACAGGGTGAGCACCTTTCAACTATTTCGAACCGCGTCTTATGAACGTAACTAATTACAGGAAAATAAGCACAACCCTTAGGAAACTTAGCGTCAAGTGACGTCATTTTGGCTGCGAGATACCATGTGGCGGGCATAGCTACAAGGTACACTAGATTAAAATGTAAGTGGACAAACCACACTTCTAGTCAAGACAGTGCTTTGATAGCGGATTTCTTAGGCTAAAAAAAACGTTGTTTTCTCTAACAACAAAAATCGCGCGTTATAGGCTTAAGAAATCCAGTCTAATAGCATTGGCTTCAGTAAGACGACCTTCTTTTCGCCCTCCAGTGCTCCTTGCAGCTAACCAGTTACTGGCTCCACCATAGAGTTATATACAATAATACTACGTCATGTCACTGCCCTATAAGCAACGAATATATCTGAAAGGTGCTGTTCAACTTTGGTATTGAGAACGTTACAAGGTAAAGGATGATAACATTAATTAAATTAAAAACCAACCAAATACCCCCATTTCCATGCCCCATACCACGAGGGAAGTGGTGTCGCGTAGTGAGCGCACCATGTTATGAGCGTACATACCGTACGTCGGGTGCACACCTGGAGTTTCATTATTCCGGTAGAGTTTCCTGCAGTTCTGATTATTGGAGGCTGTAGGATGTTTATGACGTTCCCGGGCGAAATGCAGCCCCCCACACTTCTGATTGAGTACTGCCAGTAGTACCACTACCAAATGTTTGCAAAAAAGGGTCAGACAAGGAACGTGAAGTAAAATGAAGGATACCTTGGGTAACAGGGTGCTCTCCAAACATGCAATGTTATAACGCTAAAATTTTCGACTCTCTAACCGATGCTTTTTCAGTAAACATGCAGTGTATTGCACCACACAAAGATTTAAAAGGCAAAAATAATGCGATCCTCACCATTTTACAAATAATTGTGGCGTACCTGTTGACATGGTGCCTGCCACAACTGGTTTGTAAAGTGGTGAGCGTCGCCTTTTTTTTTCATTTTAAAACTTTGTATGGTGCTATACTGCATGATTTTTTTTTTGGTCCTTCTGTTTTTCCTAGTATTTTACTGAAGAAGCCTCTGTGAGAGAGTCGAAAATTTTAGCCAAATAAATTGGATGTTTGGAGGGTATCCTGCTGTCCAAGGAATCGGATGCCAAATCTTTGCTCGAATTGCCGTTCATTCAAGTCGCATGCTGACGATTATACGACATTTTCCTGTGCACTCACCGCACATGTTGAGGCAGGCGAGTTTTCCTAATTTTTATTTCGTCCTTTTTTTTAAATTAAAGGGACATAAATCCTTCCGGTACGTCCTGCGACCGTTGAGAATAGCGTTTGCAACATTTGCACAGGTTAAAGTTTAGTTCACAAAATCATCTCGCATAAATGAAAATACAAGTAAATGAATGTGTTGGCAACATTTACTTAAGTTTGAACTAATGTCGCAAAATTGAGTCATACACGAAAGCCAACATGGATGTATGTACCTTTAAGCTGGTCGTGCGATTAGGTATCGACTGATACAGAAAAATACCGACCGATCCGATACCGATTTTTTCGCCCCAGCCGACCGATAACAGATACCGACACACACACCGATACACCGATACCGATTTTTTAAAAAAGTCGGTGGGTCAGAAAGTCAAACTCGTATTTCATCATTGTTAAGTTGTATGCAAAAAAAAAAGGTAAATTTCAATTTTGTTTATCAGTGGTGTCAGATCCGCAGGTGTACCTTCGACGATAAGACACTGCAGATAGGCCTAATCGCAAGAAGTCACCCTAAATCTGACAATGCGCACGCGTTGAATTCACTAAGCGGCTGTCCAGATGACTTCATGGGATAAAGCGATGCTATGCAGGAAAGGTTTCTCTCAAGCTTGGCTGAGTAGCCCTCGGCGCACGGAAGTTGGTGGTAGCGGCTAAAATATCGGTAAATAAATACCGATACAGATCCGACAGCGATACACAAAAAATATATAATATCTGTAAATCCGATACCGATTTTAATATCTTTCTATCCCTACGTGCGATAACGTATGCAAGTTTAATTTGTTGCAGAAAAAAAGTAGAAAATACGTAAGAATATGTAAAATACGTAGTGACATCCTAACCAGCATGAAACAAGGGGGAAAAAGTGATAAATTTTAATTCAGTTTCTCTCGAGTTTGCTCGTAGCTTGCCTTTCTTGGCGGATTACATGGCTTCCATAAATTATACAGCAACGATGGTTTCATTTTAAATAACATTGTTATAAACATTCGTCTTTTGTGGAAGTGCATAATTCAATCCGAATCCACATTTCAATCCAAATCCACTGTCGTACGTATTGCTTGACGCCACTCGTCGTAAAATTTATTAAGGGCCAATTTTGAGCGTTTAGGGCGGCCCTATACTGTTTTTTATCGTACTGCCACGTTTGCGAGTTAAGCCTGCTTTCATTAGGAGGCGTGTCCGTATTGAACTGCGCTCACTTGTCAAAATAGATGTGATTTACGGAAGCAATCAAGTAAAAGCCACTTTATTTACGATGTCAACACTCAAGTCGCGTGCTAACTCATCGTCTTGCATGGTATTACCGTAAATTAAAGACATGCATGCCGCAATGAAAATGAATGTCTGTTAGGAGATGTCGTGTGTGATTAAATCGTCTCAGCGTTCCGACTTGCTTTTAATTACCTTGCTATCTTTTAGATCTAGTGTAATTGTAAATACAAGGAGCAGTGCGATTACGAATTCGTGTATTACAGCACGATACGGTACCCCTCGTACACATTTCGGCCAATAATTAACTCTTTTACTGTCTTTTTAAGGTACAAATCAAATTTTTAAAGACTTTTTGGAGCGAAGCGCGTGGAGCTCCCTATGATGAGACTCCAATGCTATCAAACAGATCACATCACGCCAAAACTACTTGCTCGATAAAAACGAAACTTTGCACAAAATTAGAGGACTACCTATGGGAGGTTCTTAAAAAAAACTGATCAGAAATCCGTCATGACGGTGAGAAATAATGACCAGAGTACTGTTCCATGTTATAACCAGTGCGAATCTCGTTACCCCATTGCAGGTCGTGTGAGGACGCGCTGATAGAGTGAGGGAAATGAACAAAGAGCAGCGCGTGTAAGCCTCACTGCGAAGCAAGTGGTCAGGGGGAATTGGGGTGATTGGGTGTTGAGGGTCGGGAAGGGATGAAGAGGTTGGAATTTGACAGGAAGATGAGGGAACCGCGAAGATGGTGCGGAAGAGACTCCAGTGCAATGAAAACCACCACATCACGCGACAACCACAGGCTAGGTGAAAAGCTTGCGCTGATTGAGTGAGCGAAGCGAACGAAAATCAGCATTTGTTTAGCGTCAAGCGGTTACGGGGAAAATGGGATGGTCGAGTTGTGAGGGTAAGGAAATAACGACAAAGTTGGAAGTTGATAGGAGGATGAGGGAATCGCGAAGATGGTGCGAAATCAAGGAGGTGGTGCGGAAACGAGGTGATGCGGGACCAAGTGGGTGGTTCATAATAGGAGGTCGGCGTCGAAGTATGTCCAGGGTAGGGGAGTGGGGGGCCTTGAGATTGGGAGGGGACGGAAAAAGGGGATGACGGAAGCGGAGACAGAACTACAGAACTACGCAGGAATGAGATGTGTTTTGGAGGAAGGGGATGAAGTGGGTGGGAGAAGTGTCACAGGAGGATTGGGAAACAATGCGTTTGTCCAGAGTTATAGAAGGTGCGCTGCAAGTGTATCGCAACTCGCTCCCATATGTCAGCCACATGGTTGAAGACACCCTAATTACATAAGAAGACAGTAGTACATACTTAGAAGTTTGCTTCCAGACTCTGCCTCATAAAGAACTGTTTTGTTAAAATCTACGCTTTTTAACACAGTTATTTAATTAACACTTTCCTAAGTGGATCAGAAATATAAGTGGCTGATCCCGACATGATTACGCCGCCTTGAAGAACGGACTCGGTGCATCGGCGTACGCATGACCATTATTTTCAACGTCATGTCTGTGTTACTAAGCAATTTTCAGTTACGGTAAATGCCGGCCAATAAAGAAGGTTTTTTTGTTGTTGTAGTCGAATGACTGGCTCCTTCTGTAAGCTTGGTTGGACGCTGTGTGTGACGACAATCTCCACCATTTATGTCGTAAATCCTCTATCTGTAGCTCGGGCTACTGTTTAAACATCAAGCCATTTTGACCCGGCTACGACCAAAACAAGATTTAGAAAGGAAATTTACGGTGTCAAGACATGTAGAATATGTGTCTGACATTAAAAAACAGTAAATCATGTTGCATGAATGCTCTTACCATTACTCTTTAATTTGGATACGGTATCTGTTTATGTAACGGACGTGCATCCTTTTTTAGAATTTTTTCAAAATCAAGTCATTTTGACCCAGCTACAACTTTAGAAACTGCAGGTCCGCCGTCTTTAGCCAATGGATTCAGCAGATAAAACCCTTTTGAAAGACCTTTTCGATCTTTCATCAATAACGTCACGCCGAGGAATCAGGCAATTAATCGCGCGCTTTACAATAACTTCACGACAGATCTCTGAGCTGTTCATTGAGCTTAGGACGATGCTTAATATATGAGCGTGTTTATTTTACTAACTCGTACTCGAGTAAATTTTAACCCCGTTTTGAGTTAGTCTTAATACACTCAACGGTTTCGATGAACTTTGTTGGTTTCTTTCCATTCTTAGCTCCATTCACAGCGTGTCTCCTTTCAGACTTTGAAGACTAGAACCATACGGGGTTGAAAGATAAAATGAGTTTTTTTAATAACCAAATTTATTTGTTTTAACAGGATTTTTTCATTTATTAGAGTAAATTAAATTAGTTGCAATTTTCGTTTCATCAAACGTGTTTTAAAAACAATCACATAACAGCCAAAACAGCACCACTCTATTCCAATTAAAATATTCTTAAAACTAGAAGAACACACCCTATCTCATTAGGTTACTGATTGAGTGTTTTGTATTGTAACCAGAAGTTTGATAGTGAAGCATTCAACTGTGATAGATTTTTCTACTGGTAACATTGCTTTAAAGTGAATTTTCGTTTATGAATCAAACGTATTTGAACTAGAATAAACGGACGCCACATGGTTCCGAGGTACTCCTTCCCACTTCCGAGCCACCTCAGCTATATTCTTGGACCTTTTTTCATTTTCATTTCCTTCACCCCCTAATAAAACTCCAGGGTGCTCCACTGGTGTATGTATACGTTATCTACTTCCAATCCCGTGAAAAATAAATAAAAAAAACGCTGAGATAATTTTGGGTTAGAATCTTTGTCAAGCTGGACATCCGTTCTTTCTTCGCAGCGAAATGTCATTCAAGTCGGCTCTTCGTCATACAGTCATCGTAGCTAAAAAAATCGGGAGTGAAATTAATGGACATTCATTTATAACAAACAAAGTTAGTTAACAAAGACTAATGCAGTAAAATAAATGTATTCAAGGGGCATTCATGGAAAGATATGAGAGTAATTTTTTCTAAAGATACACGTATTGATTCTAGCCTAAAATACCACTGTTGTAAAACTGGTTTGGGGGCCATTACTTTTTTTGTTTACAATGTGGAATGAACCGGAATTGTTATGCCCTGTGGTTGAAGAGAGGGGCAGAATAGATTAAAATATATAAATAAATATATATATATAATTTATAAATAGGTATTTATTTATTTATTTATTTAAAAAACGTGTCATATAAAAATTACTTTAAAGTAAAACGTTAATTTTATTATTTCAGCCACCATAGAAATGAAATGTATATATATAATTTATAAATAGGTATTTGTATTTTTTTAAATCGTGCTTCCAACAAATAATTAGTGTATGAATATCTTTACTTTTCATTTCTATGGCTGCTGAAATAATAAAATTAACGTTTTACTTTAAAGTAATTTTTATATGACAAGTTTTTTTGGGGGGAAAAAAGCTAGAAATTTTACTTATTGGTTGGTTGGCCATTATCGTCCTGCTATTAAAGATTGCTGTGCATTTCTTCAAAGTTGTGCTGTAACACCAACAAATATCACTCATCCTCTACCACCCTACCCTAACCCCCTCCTAGCTTTACAGCAGAGGATGCCGAAAATGCTTTACTTGCACTTGAGGAAGACACTTTTCCCGGGCCAGATGGCATTCCTAAGATCTTTTTCAAAGGTTGTTCCTGTACTTTCCCAACTCGAAGGATAAATGCCAATACCACTCCTATCTACAAGAGTAGGTCCTTCCATGATGTCACATGTTGCCGCCCCATCAGTCTGTTCAACATCACCGTCAAAGTTCTTGAAAGGTTCTTTTATGATTCACTCCTGACTGTCTCACATGAGGACAACTTTGACTTTAAAACCCAGTATGGCTTTTTTTCCATGGACGACCCTGTCAAACTAATCTCTTGAAACTTACGACCACCTTAAGCTCCTTAATTATCGGTAAAATCTCTTGTGATTTGATTTTTTTTCTTATTTTCGCAAGGTTTTCGATTCCATTTCACTCACTACTCTTCTCGATGAACTCAGCTGGTACAATTTTCCAAAACCACTGATTGCCTGGATTAGTTCCTCTTACCTTTCCAATCGGCGTCAGCGAGTTTCCCTCAGAGGTTTCATCAGCGAGTGGGCTTAAGTTGCCTCTGGTGTTCCTCGGGGTTCGGTTTTGGGCCCACTTCGCTTTATTTTTCTGTCAGATCTTTCCGCTGTCATCCATTCTTTCAATAGAAGCCATGTTGATGGTCTTAAACTCCGGTCACCGTCTTTTCTTAATGCTCTCTTACAAAAAGACAGCGATGGTCTTCATAATAATTGGCAACCAATAATGCCCTGGAACTTAACCCTAGACAAATGCGTCGTCCTGTTTCTTGGGCAAGGAAAACCACATCAAATTTAAATGATTAATAAAAACTAAATGCTGATCAAAGTAGTGATTTTGTAACAACCAGAACGTCCATCTGGTACGATAAAAGAATTGGAACAGCAGTCCAGCCTAAATTAAGCCCTTCTTTAAAGTAATTATTTTAATGGTATAAAGTTACGTTCAACAGCATAGGAATAATATTCTTATCCTATCTTATCTAGCGGTTTTTTTTGTATTCTAATCTTCTTTAAATTATTAAAGCAGAAACAAAATACAGTTTTACCTTAAAACACAATCATCGGTAACGGAACGTCTCTCCCCTTCGCCGTGACTTCGTATACAGGTAGTTCCTACCGGAAGTTTCCGTTCGGAAATTTGCATAAGCCGCAAACCACTGTCAGGATTCAAGTGTGAACTGAGGAGACGACGAGGGAGCAAACATAAGTGTGTCAGCCAGATCGGGAACCCCGTGCCCACCCATCGACTTCCACTCCTATGCCGTCTCAATAAAACTTTATCAATTGTCTTTTTATGTCATTTTGGTCTACCCCCTCAACTCCGTTCGACCTTCTAACTCTCACTTTGCAGATACCTTAGAGCCCACTGCGATAAAATCTGTTCTCTCAGCAAAAAAAAAACTCTTGAATTTTCATCACCGCACGTACTTTTGGACTATTTTTTATTAAAGCCACGTCAAGTCTTTGGTCACAGACTTTAGTCGGTCGTATGATTCAACCCAACATCCACTTTGTATATAGCCGACCAGTCGACCTACGACCAGTCGGCTGTGTTAGTTCGTTCTATGTACTTGGAATCTCTGACAAAATTTGCAAAGCACGTAGGACTGTTTTTTGTTTTGTTTTTTCTGTTTCCATCCACTTAATGTCTGCCTTCTCTTTAGCTGCGAAAATGCTAAAGGGTTTTAAAAAAAGCGCCTTTTTTTTAAAGATAGATAATATGTTTACTCATGTCTTTAAAAAAACAAGACAAGTGTGTGAAATTATTATGACGGGTTGCCTTAAACATTGTAAATTATTTCTTGTCCCCCCGCAGAACGTTAGCATTCTAGTTAACAAGGAATGGATAAAGGTTTTTCTTGGTCCCTAGTAACCAGAAAAGACGGCTTCACCTTTAAATCGTGCGGGAATCGAGATCAATATTTAAGGAACGAAGAGAGCCACTTTCATCTTTAGTGTCGGTATTTCCTTCCGTCGCTGACTCATTTTGCTTCCCTAGAATCGCTTCGATTTGACCCGTGTGTTGCGCAACCCACTTGTTGAGCCCCACCACTGAGTAATCCTATTACTGGCGAACCCACAGACATGACGGTCGCCCACACCCACGACACTAAAACCCCTGATCGTAGCACCCATGACCACACCTTCTAATTGGCACAAGATTACAGCATTAGAGAACGTCCTTCGTGGATAACGGTATACTAAAATGACCTAATCCGACAGTTACCTGGGAGATTACTACTTGCCTCACCAAGAAGTCTTTCTTAATGGATAAGCGTTACTAGGTAAAATATGCAAAATTGGCACTGTAGGTGAGTAAAATAAAGCAAGTAATCAGCAGTTGGTTTTTGTTAAGTAGGAATATGACATACCCCCACACTTCTACGTTATAGCTACTGAAGACGGTGAGAAGACGTCCTGGAAAGCAGTTCTAGTATGCACCAACACTTTTCGAGCTTTCTACATTATGAAGCTTAAAGGGGGTGATGAATTTAGATGGATCAGCGGCCGAGATGATAGGCAAGTAAATAAAGGATTAACATCTCTGTAACGTAAAGCCCATGTCAGACGAACAGATTTCCACTCCAGACACGATAAAAATCGAGTCGGGAGGTTAAGTTGGCTCGTCCGACAGGGCAGACGACATGAGTTGGGAGAGTTGTCTGGCCAGGTTAGGTGTAGAGGTCGACCGAATTTCGGTTTCGGTTTTGGCACCGAAACCAGCAAATTCTCGGTTTCGGTTTCGGTTCTGGTTTCGGCCGTGAAGTTAACAGCTCAGTTTCGGTCTCGGCCGAAACCGACGAACTGGTTTCGGTTACGGCTTAATCCTATGCTTCAGTTTCGGTGAAGCCGAAACCACTTCTACCTCCTGGCAGTATCCAATTTCCGTACGGACTACTAGGCTGTAGCCTAGTGGTGTCGACATCCAGGGGGCACCATCACACATTCTGCTTGCATCTGCCATGCCCATCAATAATAAATACAATTTTTTTTAAATCCAAATTCAAAATCTTTAAATGGCGTCGTTGCACTGGAGGGCATTTATGCTTGCATTTGTCTTTATTTATGTTTTCAAGCAAAGCTCTTACTTACTAAATGGAAAGCCCTTTTCCGTGCCCTGGACTGACCCAATAAAAATAAGACTATGTTTTAAAAAAAAATGAGCAGTGACAAAACAAAAATACAAACGAAAGTCCTGAAGTCTTGTAGCAAGACTGATAAGTTCTTTTTTAATTCTAAAACATTATTTTTGTTGGAGGGGTGGAGGGAGAGGCTGGTGGGAGGCCACACATTCATGATTTTATGATTTCATTCCTATTTTTTTGTCAAATTATTAAAATTGATACTTTTCAGGTTAGGTTTTGGTTCCGCTTTCGGTAGTGATTTCGGTTTCGGCCGAAACCAAATTACTACCACTAGTGGTCGACCGACCACTAGTTAGGTGCCATCCCTACGGGTACCGACTTTTTCTCACGTGACTAATAAAGACCAGTGGTGAACGTATACCGTGTATTCCAGAAAAAGGGGTGACGCAGGACGTAAAGAGAGCGAGCCATATGGAGTGTTTGTTGATCCTGTGGGCAGTCGGAAGTGGAGGAATTCTGCTCGTGCGACAACCAACGGCAGACACGACAAAATGTAGGGGGAATCACTTCTGCCCTTAGGACAGTCGTGTCTGGACGAAAAAATGTGCCCGTATGACACGGGCTTAAGATATTCACAGTAAAGCATGTCAATTCTTTGGGCACTTTTAATTTATTACAGAACAAACGGTAGAAGGTTCTGGAGACTTTGGAACAGAATTCTACAGTTGATAAAGTTATAGTTTCATACAGACTTTGAAAAGAGGAGCTTCGAATGGAGAAAGTGTTTAAACCAATGTAGTGTTTCATACACACACACAAAAAACTGTAAATTATTAGGCTAATTTAGAACACAAGCACTAGCCCGCAAAAATTAATTTTTCAAAGAACAAACGACATGGTCTAAACACTTTCGAATTGAATTCTACTACGTGATAAAACGAACGTTTTACATAAACCTAAACAGATTTTACGCTTTACATTAAAACGAAGTTTGGGGACAAAATATATTTTTTAAATTTAATTCTGGCTTCTTTTAGTGGTCTCACAGAGGACACAATGATATAATGTTAAAAGCAGTATTTTAAACTATTAAAAATTTCTTTTTTTTTATTATAAGTCATTGGGAAAAAACGCTAATAATGTTAAACTTTAGGCCCAGGTGGGCGCCTATAACAAATTTTTTTAGATTATTTTTTCGTTTGGGATAGTGATTAGGAGGTCGAAGACCAACTTTTCTGCACTAGTAAGCATTTTTTTGATCCACCTTAATCAAAAGCCACTTTCCTCTGATTCGCATAGGACACCATTGAAACATAAGCTCAACAGAGACCTATTACACCCGCCATAAATCCGTCCTAATGTTTGAACAGTTGTTAGTCACTGTTGTTATTCATGACGTCACACTGGCGTTCCAGCTTCTTGATATCTCTGTTAGCTCTTTGGCTCGACGAAATATTGGCTGCTTTATTGGGTGCTCGTGGTGCGCTGGTGATAAGTGTAGGACGTTTTATTACCCTCGTAAACGAAACATTTATTAGTGCGAGCGGAGGTAATTAGTCCCTAATTAGGCCTCTAGTTCTGATGGACACGAAACCTACAGAGAGGGTATAGTTGGCCACCGTGGACGGGTACATTCGCAAGGACTCGTTTAGCACAACTTGATGATAAAGTATATTATGTGACGTGTTATTTTTGATAATATACATTTGTTCCCAAGCTTCAAGTGTTGCTTTTATTTCCTTGTGTGGTTGACTCGCATGAGTATTTCATGCTGAACGTCTGTTTTGATTTCTTTATTAGTTTGGTCATTAAAGGGGGATCGCCACCAAATGGTGAGCTCCCGTTTTGTCGAGTCCCGTTTCGCCAATCCCGTTTCGCCAAATACCGTTTCGCCAACAAAAAAAAGCTGATTAACAGTTTTTGCCTCAGGGGCCAATCCCGTTTTGCCAAATCTCGTTTCGTCAAAACGAATTTGACAATTTTTACGTACCCGAAATTTAATACCTATAATTTCCATGTAATGGGGGCTTTAAAAGGCAAACATTTAACAGAGACAAGCAGTGGTAGAATAAGATTTATTAGCGTTTTGAAAACTAGCAATACAGACGGAAAAACGTGCACTTTAAATATTGTTTAGAATGCTTGGTCGTCACTACGTCAATGCCAAGGTTCTCTTTTAAGAATAGTTAGTTATACACTTGATGGTTGCCCTTTCCAAACGGGAATTTCCGTTTTGCAGATTCCCGTTTTGGAGAATCAAAATATTCTTCAAAAATTTAACATTGCAGAAGTTAAAGAGGCATGCCTAATTGGAAGTAATTTGTGATTAGTTGCAGCAGTTTCTGACGTTATGAGGGAGGACGTTTAATAATTAAGGACGTTCGTGGCTAGATCGTTGCGTAAAAAGAAATTTATGTGCGCATTCCTTCGCTTGTTGAAATCAAGTGCTACATAGAACTAAATAACGGTAGACGGCGCTAGATGCTGCAGCCTGTCATTCGGTGAATAGGCACCTTTAAGGAAATTGGCAAGAGAGGAATTCACGCATTTCACAAGATTACACGCAAAAGTCTGGTGAACTACGGCACCAGTTGCTGGTACAAATTTGTTAGAAGAAAGTAAATATTTGCATTCGTTTACACGGTTGCAAATTGTCCTCAGTACTAAAGGTTTAAAATATTAATTTCCTGCCCAGCATGACTTAGAGGGATATTGCCGACCTGCTGCGCACGAGACAATAATTATGTTTAACCCTTTAACACGCAGGAGGAGCCGCATAGGTGTAAAACGAATAAAAAATTTACCGTTTTTAATAAATGTTTGCAAGCAAAGGTGGGCTAAAAGTTTGTTGGATTCTTCTATCTTTTTCGCTCGATTCTGTCATATTTTGTTCCCCGTGGGTTCATTTTGAAAAACAGTGGTATGTTGCAGCTGGTTTGATTTTACAAAACATTATCACCCAAGTTGACTACGATGCTACTGTGTATGTACCGTTGCCGTGTGCCTTCCACGCAAGTTCTTGTTTCACCATGACTTAATGGAGTCATAGACTTGGGAGGTTTTGTAGACTGAGTGTGCGTTGAGTTAGGAGTACACAAACGCACTAAATAACGATTTAAACTTGATGTTGAATGTGGTTGTTGAGGTTAAAAGCTATACGCCCTGCTCCTGACAGCAAGATTACACCACACAGTCATAAAAATCTCAAATGCATTTAATTTTCAAGAGATAGTTTTCCCCCTTGGTCACGTGCACAAAAGACAAATGAAACATTCATGCTTCATTTGTCTTTTGTGCAGGTGACCAAGGGGGAAAACTATCCCTTGAAAACTAAATGCATTTGTGATTTTTATGACTGTGTGGTGTTATCTTGCTGTCAGGAGCAGGGCGTATAGCTTTTAGTAACGATTTTAATAGTCCAAATTTGAGTCAAGTCATTTCAGCGAAACTTTAAGTTTGTAACAAAGTTTTGCAAAATCTTGAATTTTTAAAGTCTTGGTATTGATCAGTTAATCTTCATTTTAAGAACGTTGTACAATTAGTTTTCCTCTGAGTGCTAGCTATACTTGTTACTGGTTTAGGTGTAACATCCTCTTCAACTACTGCGATAACCATACGACAAAAGAGATCACTGTGCC
>JAHWFP010141986.1:0-29429 GCA_023313725.1 Lithobius niger | reverse complement strand
AAAAGCAGAGAAGCTAGTGACATCAAACTTTAGAAACGATCAACATACGAGTTGCTTGGAATAAATTGCAATTAGAATGCATGAGATTGGGGAGTTTCATTGCTGAATATACAAGGACCATCATATCCCCAAGTCAAAAACATCATTGGAAGGGACCTAAATGGGAAACTGGGAAAGAAGTGTCAGTTTGAAGAGCTGGTGAGAGTGCTACCCACCAAAAACGGGAGGCCCCAAAGATCGGTGGTTACAAATTTGAACGCGGGAGCACAGTGACCAATGAAAACTTTTGTCGAAGTGCCCATCGTGCCCATTCAGTGGCAGCCAGCCATTGAAAACTTAAAAGACAAACTGCGTCTTCAGTGTAAATTATGAGCAGTAACTGTCAACATGATTCTCAGAATTGTGACTCAAATTTTGAATGTAGAAAAATAGCTAAGGCTTCAAACGTGGACTAAGCAGAACAAGTTCAAAAGAAACTAACCTTTGGTTGAGGTTCAGGTGACCATGCAACTGCTGTGACTTCAGCATCATGACCTTCCAAATGACAAAATGGATTTCCTGGGTTTGATATCTGACAACAAAAATCAGCTTAGTTTTGTGTACGTTGCACCATCATCTTCACAATTTTTACAAGAAGAAAATCATGTAGTCTTATGAGAAAAAAACAATTGCATTACTGCAATAGTTTTAACTTACCTTCCATATGTAGGCACAGTTATCACTAGAGCCACTGAGAAGATACTGGTCATCAGGACTGATAGCCGACTTCACGTAAAAAGTCCTATTTTGATGGCCCTCATAAGTTGCAACTAAAATAGTTAGGTGAGGATTTAGTATTAGATTAGTCTAGTTCACTGCAGTTCTATGCTAAAACATAATCCAATGCTGCAATCCATTAAGGTGTGGATTAGTCTTAAATAACCTAGTAGCAATTAAGAATAAATTACAAAGACCTTTTCAATAAATTTCTTTGAGCCATCTGAAGCAACCTTTTGTGTAGGTGAACTGGCCTAATTCGTTTAACAGTACTAGATTGTTCTTAAAGTGAAAGAAGGGGGAAGGGGGGCTAACTCGGAGATTGGATCTGGGAAGCTACCAAAATACAGAGTAAGCCTTATATGCCCCGTGCTTTCTTCGTTCTACGACTGCTACGTTCAACGTTTGTCTTGCTTATCATATACGGCGATAGCGATAGCCGTGTATGTATATGATTGAAGTCCTGTTTCCGGCAAATCTAAAACTATTAATTTCTCTGTTCCTATTGAATATATTTCGACCAAACTCGGCCACATAGTAGATAGGTATGAAAGGTATATTTATGCTAACTTGTATCAAATTCCGTGCAAGAGTAAACGTAGGGAGCTACACATAAATTTGAAAACTGTTCACTTGTTGTTGTTGTTCTTGTGTGACACTGTTTCAGAAAAAACTACTGCACCTACCTAACAATCTGAAACATGGTCTAAGCCAGAAATTTCCTTGGGCTTCATCCTCACAGAGACCATTTTTTCAATTGGTCGAATCATTCCGGAGTTACATTGTTTTACATTGTTTATTACTCACACTAACAGTTCATGCAATACCAAAAGTTCCACGTAAATGGTTACTTATAGGCGAATTTTCGATGGTCGAGATCTGCCATCTCATAAACTTGCAAGCAACTGCACAAACGTTCACAAATTTGAATTCGGCGTACGATCCCAGTGGGACTAGCGCAAGCATTTGCTTGGACAGCTCACTGTGTTGATGGTGCTGCCCTCTTCCTGTGGTGTATTAAGGAAACGTCTCCACTGTGCTTCAAGTTGGTGTACTAGATAAGGTGTAGTGAATTGCATTATTTTTGGATAGGAAGGCTCCTGTCCATTCAACAAAGGGATTTTATTCTCACGGCACTGTGAAATTGATAGGGACTCAAGTGCTCGCTGGGGATTTTACGTCACATGAGTTTGAATGCAGCAACACCCGGGTGTTTTCCCAATCAATGGTGTGTGCAGCGATGGCGCTCTTTTTTATTTCTGCTTTGGCTATTGTTTGCAGATGTTCCGAGACCCGTTTGCTAACTCAGCGTTTAGTGTCTCCCACATGTCCCTTTGGGCAGTCTTTGCATGGTACCCAGTAGACAGCAGACTTGGTGTTGGGCAGTCGCACAGGGGGTTCCGCGAACTTGGTAGCTGAAGATTGAGTTTCAGCGAGGTGAGTGGCCGATGAGGACTTCGGGCAATGGTGAATTTGTTGTTCAGTTGCTGTGTGCTGCTCGAGTCGAAAATCTCTCTTTTTGAGCTTGTCCTTCACCTTCGGTGGATGAGGGCTGTACGGACTAGTTCTCCCCGTTTTGCCATGAACGTAACCACTTCACTGGGCCGGTCAGCTTTGCGTGGTCTTTGCTTCAGCGCCAGGGGGTCTTTTACCTTGATAGCTCCCCTGATGGCATCATTCCCCTTCTTGGCCGGATATCCCCAGTTTACAAAATTTCGTTTTAGCTTTCTCGAAGCATTCCCTCTCAGGGTCCCTCGCTATCAAATAGGATCGAATGTGGCGCATCTCACCCCTTAGAATTGACTTCGTGTGTCCTAAGCTGAAGTGGATGCCTCTTTCGGTCTGAGTGGGCTTTTCATATGGGTACCACAGGAGCTCCCCTTGAGTCCTCTCTTCACCATAGTGTCAAGGAATGGAAATTTCTTTGCAGTTTCAACCTCAGAGGTACAGGAAAGGTCTTGCGTCCACTCATTCAAGGTGCACTCAACAGCATCCTTTTCGTTTTTCCTAAGGGTGGAAAAGGTGTCGTCGACGAAACGTTCCCACACTTTGATGGATGAATGTGTCGAGAATGTGGGCATTTTGAAATTCGAGGACAATTTCTGCAATGATAGGGGAAGAGCTGTACCGCACTGGAGTGCCAGCAACTTGTTGGTAGGTTTCTCCTTGGTAGGATTCTCCTTTGAGGATAGGAGACTTATCTAACATTGCTAATGAACATTTTTGTCGTCATCCAAGGAGAAACCTACCAACAAGTTGCTGGCATTCCAATGGGGTACAGCTCTTCCCCTATCATTGCAGAAATTGTCCTCCAATTTCTAGATGCCCACATTCTCGACACACATCCATCCATCCAAGTGTGGGAACGTTTCGTCGACGACACCTTTTCCGCCCTTCGGAAAGACGAAAAGGATGCTGTTGAGCGCAACTTGAATGAGTGGACGCAGGACCTTTCCTTTACCTCCGAGGTTGAAATTGAGAAGAAACTTCCGTTCCTTGATACCATGGTGAAGAGAGGAACTCAAGGGCAGCTGCTGTGGTACCCACATGAAAAGCCCACTCAGACCGAAAGAGGCATCCAATTCAGCTCAGGACACCCAAAGTCTCAATTGTTGTCGGGTTGGGGATTGAGGCCTAATGGCGCGTCGACAGCTTGGCCATTAGCGCAGGGCTCGAATTGTCTTCGAAAAATTGCATAGCAGAAATGCGACACAAAATACAAATTTGCGTAGCAGTCACAAAAAAATGATTAGCAACTTTTAAAGAATAATTTATTTAGTAAAAAACCATAAAAAAAGTTTACTTTATTTGAAACAATAGCCATTTTTGTTTCACTTTTATTTTGCTACACGCACGAATGCTTGGTCAAGATTATGGCATCCGATGCACGTTAACACTATTTTGACCCATGTCTGAAACGAAAGCACCAACAACTAAATACCGAAGGTGATGGTAGGACCAATGATTTCCCAGAATGCATGTGCAACTCTTGGCCTGCCTATAAAGTAGGAGGGACTAGCATCTCCGTGTCAGCCAACACGATCACGGCTACGCTGTTATGTTGTCTCTTTTAATACAGTTGTGTCGCTAAACTGCGATTCATTATTTAATTTTGCATCGCTAAAGTTTAAATTTGTGGTGCAAATTGCGATGCGATACTGCTCATTTCGAGCCCTGCAGCGCCAACCTCAGTCACAGTGCAGTGGTCCGGGTTGCCACTGCACCACACATTACAGAGATGTTATTCAAACCCCTAATCTAAATCTTGTCATACATCTGTACCTCCTGCAAAAATTGAAAAACACCGGACAGGAGGACAGACTTATCGCCCAATTGACGCGCAATGTCATGCCGGACCGTAAGTGGCCATCGACACCAATAACATTCAGGAAGGCCAACCCCCCCGCAAAAGGAAACAGTGAGTAAGTCGGGTGTGACCAATGTGCAAATGGGTCAACACTACCTCCTCACAGCAACTGCGGCGACACGCCGAGTGCCACTCCTCGACAGTGCCTTTAATAGCTCCTAATTTATTACCGTCCTGTCCGTCCCAGAAGGTTTGCCAAAAAGCGTGTAACCTCAGACGCAGAGTTGGAAAGGCGTCTGAGGGAACAAGGCTGAGATTCCTACCGAGAGGGCAGAAAGGGCCCCTTTCGCAGCAGAATCAGCTTGCTCATTTCCACCTATCCCAACATGTCCCGGGAACCAGCAGAAAAGCACGGTTTTCTGCAGGCCAGGCAAGCGGGAAAGCAAAGCTTGGGCATGTTGTGTCAAGGGGTTCTGAAGATTGTAATTCACCAAGGACTCCAGGGAAATCATGGAATCACTAAAGATAATGAAATGCGTGCCCTGAAGGTCAAGGATCCATTCCACCGCCAAACCGAGAGCCAAAAGCTCTGCAGAAAATACAGAATAGCCTGATGGAAGGCGATGGGCAACCGTTATTCCCTTACACACACAAGCACACGCCACGCCAACGTCTGACTTCGACCCATCAGTAAACAGGCGCTGATAACCGGCGTACTGAAAACAGTCGCCGGAACTCCTGCAAGTACCTTTCTGGTAGAGTGGAACCCTTCAGGAGGGACGACAGAGCAAAAATGAAACTGCCACTTGGGACAAGCCAAGGGGCAACTGGCATCCCCTCAAGCCTCAAGACGCAGGGCAATTCAAAAGCTATCTCCTGACAGGACTGCTGGAGCGGAAATCACGGAAATCACCCTTACCCACCCTGCGTCTACCGACTCGCAAGTCTGGCCAAAAAACCATGGACCAAGCAGGACTGGATTGCACAACACGCAAACGCACAGCATACTGAATGGCAAGCTGTCGCCGACGAATTGCCAAAGGTGGCTCCTAGGCCTTAGCATAGAGGCTGACCACTGGAGAAGTTCGAAATGCCCCAGTCGCCATACGCAGGCCACTGTGATGCACAGTGTCCAACATCTGGAGAGTCGAGTCACTAGCCGAACCATAGACCATGCACGCATAATCAAGTTCGCTGCGGACAAGGGCCCGGTAGAGGCGCAACATGGCAGTGCGATCGGCACCCCATGAAGTGCCCGACAGGAGCCGCAATATGTTAAGCGCCCGCAAAGCCTTGTCTTTAAGTTGACGCAAGTGTGGAAGCCAAGATAACCTGGAATCGAACACCAAACCCAGGAAACGTGCCTGTGGGACAACAGGAATTTGTGCCTGTCCCAAGTACAGGCAAGGATCGGGGTGCAGTGTTCGTTGGCGGCAAAAGTGGACGCACACAGTATTGTCCGGAGAAAACCGGAAACCATTACTGACCGCCCAGGTCTGGACTTTGTTAATCGCCAGCTGTAGCTGCCGCTCGCAGGTCTGCATGCAAGCTGCCCGAAAGCGCAGGCCGAAGTCATCGACAAACAACGACTGGGGAACAGCAGCTTGCACCGCAAGCTGGGGTTGATCCCTATAGCAAACAAGATGACACTGAGAACACCTCCTTGAGGCACACCATTCTCCAAGACAAACAGGCGGGAAAGAGTCGCCCCGACACGAACGCCAAAAGAATGGCCTGATGCAACCCCGCTATGCCCGGTACAAGGAAGAACGCCAGAAGGATGGTAAATTCAGGGTTTATTCCAGGGCCACGCGGTGAGCTCAGCCCGTAAATCTGCCAAATCAGCAGACCCACTAACTGGGCTAGGCATTGGCACACTGCACACCTACGCAAAAGAACGCATAATTGCCGGTGCCGATAGTTTGGCTTTCTTCCGGACCTCCGAGTAGGAAAGCCCGCCCTTCACCTTTAGTTCCTGCACTAGACATTCCTCTACATAAACACGACAGTCCCGTGAAGAGGCCTGGTGCTGACCACCGCAGTTGACGCACTGCTCCGGGCCAGCACAGCCAGTGCCTTCATGGGCTGCCTGAGCACAGGAAACACAGGTAGGCCTACCTTTACACGAGCCGCTGGTATGGCCAAAGCGTTGACAGCGGCAACACCGCATCGGATTCGGTATGTAACTCCTGACCTTCAAGCGCAGGTAACCGGCAGTAATGTGCTGCGGTGCAACTGGCGTATCAAAGGTCAGGAAAAAGGTGTCAGTTGGCTGGGCACCATTCTCGCCTCTCCGTGTCAAACGCCTCACAGCCATAACACCCTGTGACTTGAGTTCGTTCAGGATGAGACCCCTCAAATCGAAGTAGGTCACGACCCCCTTGCTGCTGTTGAAAATACGATGCGGCTCGACATGCACTGGACACGACCCCAGTGCACTCGCTTTCAAAAGCCTCTTCGCCTGACCATCGTCTGCAACCTCCACAAGGTATCCCCCAGCACGGAGCCGAGACACTCTTCGGATCAGCACCACAGATCCCTTTCAGAGCTTTGTGTTCAGCGAATGGACCGAGTTGCGTAACCACCAGGAACTTCGGGACTTGTTCCCGACTTTGACTAAAGTCTGGTAACTGGACACCAGGCCCAACCATCTCAGGTTCCCTCCTCTGGCGCTTGCTAGTGCGGCGGGAGGGGAAGAATTTGGGGGGGAAGAAATTTTTTCGGGGGAGCGGGGGGAAGTAGTTGCCATTGAAAGCAAAAAATAAGTCGCGGCGGTGCGCCCTCCAGAAACGAAAGCCCCACGCGGTACTCGGGTGATGCAGGGCCGAAGCCGCATATCCAGGGCCCCGCACCAGGAAGCTAACACTGCCATCTATTTCGGTGAGGCGAGGCCACCAAGGAAGCCGTACACACCACCTCCGTCGATAACCCAAACAGTTCAGGTCCGTGATGCAGATGGATACAGCACAAGCCGCCTCCCCACATCGACAGGAGCCGAAAGACCTTAGGCCGGCTCGCCCAGGCCACCTGTCCCCCAGAATAAGGAGCCAAAGCCCGAAAGCCAGGATCTCCGCCTCCACGGATTGCTATGTTGCAGCACACGGCCAACATGCTGGGGGATGAGGATGAAAAGCCCAGTGGCCAGAACGGGCAAATTGGAATCAAACCCAAAAGGGGATTCAAACCACCAAACATCCTCTAAGCAGCCACCCCGGGCCCGGTTTGTCCGGATGTCCCTTCACCTCTTTCCGACTAGTGCTTGCGACGGGTGGTAAACCTGCCCGCCATATACACCGTAGGCGCACTCGCAAACCTAGTTGAGGTTGCTAGTGTTAAAGACGGACCAAAAACCCTCCGCCATGCAGACCCTTGACACACTAGCAAACCGTGATCTTGGGTTCCCTTTTAGTCGCCTTCTACGACACGCAGGGGTGCGGTGGGCCTATTCTACTCCCAGCCCACAGAGGGAATTGATGTCTATTCTAAGAGGTAAGATGCGCCGCATTCGATACCGTTTGATGGCGAAGGACCCTGGGAGGGAATGCTTTTAGAAAGCTAAAACGAAATTTCTTCAGCTGGGATATCCAGCCAAGAAGGTGAAAGATGCCATCCGGGAAGCTATCCAGGTAAAAGCCCCCTGGCGCTGAAGCAAACACCACCCAAAGCTGACCGGCCCAGTGAAGTGGTTACGTTCATGCCAAAACGGGGAGACTAGTCCGTACAGCCCTCAACCAACTTGGCGTTCAGTGCTGGTTCCGAAATCCACCGAATGTGAAGGACAAGCTCAAAAAGAACATTTTGCCGGCCCCCGGCCAGGCCGTCTAAAAATGGTTTCTTTTGCTGTAGAAAGTACTATACCTGTCAATTTTTAGCATTGCTGTCCCAGTGATTCAGTTGGTTGCTTGAGACTTGAATTGCCGCCTCAGTTTACCCTACCACGCATGCGCATGCGTGGTCCTCCCTACATAAGAGTGGCGGCTACGGGGGCTCGTCATCTCTTTGTCTCACGGTTACGTCAAAAGGTGACGTAAGGGGAGGCAGGGAGGGCCCTAAGGTATAGTACTTTCTACAGCAAAAGAAACCATTTTTAGCCGGCCTGGCCGGGGGCCGGCCAAATGTTCTTTCTTTGCTGTGAAAGTACTATACCTGTCAATTTTTAGCATTGATAGGCTGACCTCGTCAAATTAGGTGGCGGGCACCTTTTGACTGAGTTCCCTGGGGTACTGAGGCGGTGAGTCACCTAAGTTGCTGGCAGAAGCCGTGTGGGTGCCCCTGCGTGGCATTGTCCTACCCTTTGATAGGTTTATTAGTGTAAAAATTGGGCTGATTACAAAAGAGGGAAGAAGGTGACATTTACCTTTGGTAGTTGTTTGTAGGTGGATCTTCTCCAGAATGATGACGTCTACTCCAGCTTGAAGAAGGGAGGTAGGTGGGTTGTAGGATCACAACAGAAAGGGTGGTATGGCAGAGCACTGATATTGTTGGGGATGCAGGGATGAGCAAAGCAAGTGGTCATTCCAATGACAGTTATGTGTTTGATGAGAGGGAGAGTGCTGGTTCAGAAGAATTTAAACTTGAAGAAAGAGGGGGGAATTTTTTGGATTCAAGATTGGTGTTTTTTTGGTTTTTTTTTTGTTTTTTTAAAAAGGGGAAAAAATTTTGTGGGCCGATCCTGATATCTGTTTAGAGTGAGAGGGCCCTAGGAGGTGGCCTGAAAGAAGGTTAAGTTAGGCTAAAAGTGAAAAGGAGGAAAGTAGAGTTATTATATAAATATGTACATTTTTTTTTTGAGGGGCCCAGTTCGAAAGAGAAAGACTGGGGCCCAGGTTCTTGGTGATTTGGTTTACTGTGGGTTAGAATGTAAACCTAGGCAGTAATGACGTGCCTTGGATCTACAAGGGGTGCATGGGATTTCCGTGGATGGGGTTGCGGAGAGTGGAGCCAAGTCGGGAGTAATGGATGGGAATTGGTAGCATTGTCAAACTTCCATAGTGAATAGGCTAGCAGGTTGTGCGAAAGTGACGTGTTTGTTATGGCTTTCCATGAGTTCAAGATGTGGCCGGAGTTGTAGTTGTGACAGATAAGCCGTTATCAGAGAACTCGACAGGGCGAGTTGGGAAGTCCTGTTTTAATCTAGGGTCCTTTAAGAATGAGGACAGGGCAGGATGTTGAAAGAGGGTCGCTCTAGGGTAGGATGGTCGAAATCGGTGCAGATCGGTGATTCCGTGGAGTTTCCAAGGCCCGGAAGATAGAGGAGCATCAGGGTCTTGTTGGGAGGTTTTCTTGCGTAGAGCTTCGGCTAGTTCCAGGTCAGCGAGATGTTTCATGTGGCCCGAGTTTTGCGACTTCAGAGATTGATTTTCCTTGGTTAGCTTAGTAATTAAGTCGTGTTGCTGAACAAGAGAGTCTTGAAGGTGTAAGAGGTAGGGTTTCACTTTCTTTACATTGTGGTCTACTGTTGGGGATATTGAGACGTAACTTGTGGCGCAGGTTGAGGATTATTTTGTCGCAGTCGACTTCGATCGGATCTTCCGTGTCCAAGCCGTAAAGAGGTGAGTTGTGGTCTGCAGGAGTGTCATGGACCTCTTGAGAGAGTGGAGATTGGGATGGAGGAACGGACACAATTGAGGGTGAGAATGCCTATAGTGGAGGAGAGTCGGCGTCATCTCCGTGATTAGGAGAAAATGGAGTGGCGGGAACCGTGGGATCGTTGGCCATAGATGAGAGATCCGGAACATCTTCCATGAGTGGTGAGGAGGGAGCGTCCTGGAAAATTACAGGATCATCACCTGAATTGGAGGGTGGAATTTCTTTTTTCGGAAAGGGGGAGAGAGAAGTCTTTGTGCTGGCCGGGGTCGTAGAAGAAGCCGTTGAGTGGATCCAAGATTGTTGGGACATGGGAGTGGAGGTTTCATCTATGTCACCGGGGGTGGGTGGGATAGCCACCACGGTTGAAGCTGGGGACATTGTTGGGGTCTCATTTGACTTGAATTTCTTCAAAGTTTGTTTGTGGATTGATAACTGCCTCTTCCTTGTAGCGGAAAGGAGTTGCCGGTAGGCGATCACTTGCCACTCTTTGAGGGGAATCGTCACACAAATTGAGCAGGGGCGTTCGTAGAACTCGCATTTTCTGTGGTATTGGCATACCTTGTGTGGGTCAATACAAACGGGATTGAAAAGCCTTGGGCAGTGGCACTTGCCCGGGTCGTCGATCACGGGCGTGCGTCCACAGTAAACATCTTCGACGTCTTCGAGAGTCTTGGGCATTTTTGTCCTTACCATTATGGAACCAGTGGAAGTGTACTTGCGAAATGGGGACAGTAAGCGCTAAACAGTGTGACGTGAGCGTAACAAAAAAAGACAGAGGAGGAAAGGCGGGAAAAACTCCGGAAACAAGAGGCGGATGCTTACAGGAGGTGGCGCATCTGGTGGCGGTGGCGAGCGAAGAGGATGCTTGCGTCCGATTTCATGATGGGCTGGCGGTTAACCAAAGCTTCGGAGCCCGGTCGCCGTGCGGCTGGGATGAGGCGGATGAAAGATCGAAGGTGCGGGGGAGGGAGGAGTGACCCGTGGTCTTGATACGATTCCTCTTTTGAAATTATGTTTAAGAACAACGTAAAGACGGGCAGGCGGCGTGGTGTCCTGGGTCTGGTAGTGTAGTTCCAGAGTCGGCGTTGGAGCTAACCAAGACGACCGGGAGTGGAAGAGAAGAGTTCGGATATGCCGTGCGAAAGAACTGTATGACTACGGAGGAGCGAAGATCAGCCTAAAAGCTAGTGGGAGTTGAGGCAACCATGGACTTTCGGTCGGGTGTGAGTGGTCGTAGGGAGGGTTGACCGGTAGTATGGAGTAAGGAGGCAGCATCAGGTGAGCGTTGGTGGTTGAGTGCCGGGGCAGATGCAGATTTATAACCCAATACGGGTAGATACGGCATGAAGAAGGGCAAGGGCTGTTGATGGGCAGGATAATGCAGCACTACTTTCGTAATTGGATAGACGGGATGCAGGAAGGCCTGAATGGCAACACGGGTCTCATGGTGATAGCCAGGTGAAAAGGTCGACACAACACGGGCCGAGAGCGATGTGTGCGGTAACTCCTGGGTGCCAGCGAGGCGGACGAAAGATGGAGGAGAAAAGGAGAGACAGGACCGTCATTGGGGACTCAGATCACGGTTGCTGCTCTGACCGGTATGGAAAGGGACGGGTCCCAGCTTCAAGGTTGATGGTGGGAATGGTGAGAACTTGGCGATAACTTGATTCGGCGGAGACGTAGCAATGAACAGCTCGGGGCGAACAGTGGGGTGGAAGTGGCAGCCACAGCATCGGAGAGGTGGGCGAAGATTAAGAGCCGGCGAAGTCCAGTGTCACAATCCCGATTTGGTGGTGACGGCCCGGCTATGATTAGACAGCAGCGTACAGAAGACAACGACATCAGAGTGGCGGACAAAAGACGGCAAGAGGGTCAGAGGCAGAGGCCGTCGAAGGACGATCCAGTTCAAACCGTTCTCTCGGTTGGACCGGTGAGGCATGGAGCATCAAAATGGTAACATCCCGGCTATGGGCAGACCGGAGACGGGCCAGGAAACAGCGTGAGGGAGCAGACGAGCGAAAGATGGCGAGAGGCCGGAGACGGGGGCCGCTGATGGACGATCCAGTTCGCGATGGCTACCACGGCAGGCCAAGTGGAATAGGGAGCCTCACTGACGAGGTGGGAGAGGCGAGAGGCTAGAAGAACAAGTCCATTTCGACGGCGGCGTCCCGGCTATGGGCACACCGGAGATGGGCCGGTAGGTGAAGAGTGCGGAAACAAAGTGGACGAAGGACGCCAAGGGAGCTGGAGATAAAGCCATTGAATGATGACCCAATTCGCAACAGCTTCCGCAGTAGGTCCTGAGAGGAATGAGGCTTCAACGTTGAGGTACAGGAAGAACAACCCTAATTCGACAGCGACGTCCCGGCTATGGGCAGACTGGAGACGGCCGAGAAAAGAGCATGCGGAACACGGCGGATGAAACACGGCGAGAGGGAGCCGGAGGCCGAGTCATCGATAGATGATTCAGTTTATAACAGCTTTCACAGAAGGTCCATTGAGACATGAGGCTGTAACAGAGGCGTAGAAACAACAATCACAATTTGACGGCGATATCTCGGCTATGGGCAGACCGGAGACGGGCCGGAGAATGGTAAGCGGGAAACAAGGTGGATGAAAGACGGCAAGGGAGCTGGAGGCAGAGCCGTCGATGGACGACCCAGTTCGCAACGGCTTCCACAGTAGGTCCTGTGAGGCATGAAGCTTCAACATTGAAATGTAGGAACGATCCCAAATTGACGGCGACGTTCTGGCTATGGGCAGACCGGGAAAGGAGCGTGCGGAACACGGCGGACAAAAGAAGGCGAGGGAGCCGGAGGCCGAGCCGGCGATGGACGATCCAGTTCGCGACGGTTTTCATAGAAGGTTCAGTAAGACATGAAGTCGCAACGTAGAGGTGCAGGAACAACAAACCCAATTTGACGGCGACGCCCCGGCTAAGGTTAACTGGAGACGGGCCGGGATGAAGCGGGCGGAAACATGGCGGACGAAAGACGGCGAGGAAACCAAGGTTGGGCTGTCAGTGGAGAATCCTGTTTACAACTGCTTCCATGGAGGAGGCGAGAGGCCAAGTGACAACCCCGTCTCGACGGCGACGTCCCGGCTATGGGCAGACCGGAGACGGGCCGAAGAGGAGTGCGGGCGGTGATGGGTCCTCAAGCGGCATCCAGCTGGAGGGCAACGGGAAGCGGGCGAAAGCCAGGAGGAGAACGATTCTTTATTCAGCAGGCGGCTGAGGGACGAGTGGGGCGAAGGTCAGTCCGACGTCCAGAGAAAAAGACGGACGAAAGAAGAAGGGAACCAACAGAACGAGCTGCATGGCGGCTTGGAACAAAGAGATGACTCTTATATAGGGAGGACCACGCATGGTAGGGTAAACTGAGGAGGCGGCAATTCAAGTCTCAAGCAACCAACTGCATCACTGGGACAGCAATGCTAAAAATTGACAGGTATAGTACTTTCACAGCAAAGAAAGAGAAATTTTCGACTCGAGCAGCACTCGGCGAGTCACCAACTAACACCCACGGCTACACCTACCCGGAAGGTCCCGTCACCATCCACGAGCGCTGATCGGCCAGTTACGTCACTAGCCCCTCCGAAACATTGCTACAACATGAGAACGAGGTCCGACAAATCCAACAATAAACCCAACTATTGGCCGAAGTCCTCATCGGCCACTCACCTCGCTGAAACCCAATCTTCAGCTACCAAGTTCGCGGAACCCCCTGCGCGACTGCCCAAACACCAAGTCTGCTGTCTACTGGGTACCATGCAAAGACTGCCCAAAGGGATGTGTGGGAGAAACCAAACGTAGAGTCAGCAAAAGGTTCTCTGAACATCTGCAAGCAAAAGCCAAAGCATAAATAAAAAAGAGCACCATCGGTGCACACAGCGCCAAAACTGAGCACACCATTGAGTGGGAAAACACCTGAGTGTTGCTGCATTCTAACTCCTGTGACGAAAACCACCTGCGAGCACTTGAGTTCCTGTCAATTGCTCACTGCTGTGAGAATAAAATCACTTTGTTGAATGAACAAGAGCCTTCCTATCCGAAAATAATGCAATTCACTAACCCTTATCTAGTACTCCAACTTGACGCACAGTGGAGACATTTCCTTAATACACCACAGGAAGAGGGCAGCACCGTAAACACAGTGAGCTGTCCAAGCAATTGTTTGAGTTAGTCCCACTGGGATCGTACGCCGAATTCAAATTTGTGAACATTTGTGCAGTTGCTTGCACTTTTCCGAGGCTTGGCCTGAAGAAGGTGGCAGATCTCGGCCATCGAAAATTCACATTTACATGGAACTTTTGGTATTGCGTAAACTGTTAGTGCGAGTCATTTCCGTCCAACCAAAGTAAATTCGACGAAGTCAATCTTTATGGTTACATTGTTTAACCATTGTTATAATTAGGAAACTTAGCCACTCAGCAAATGCCAGATTCATTCTTCGTGCACGTGCTTTGTCTTTGGTACAAAGTTAATTGTTGAAGGGTAAAATGAAAGAATCCGTGTTTTAGCTAAACGGATATAGTTTTAAACCACACTAAGCAACGTTGCTAATTTCGAGGCCAAAGGCAGCTAGAAATGATAGAATGTCGCATTTATTTCGTAGATTCAAGCTTTCAGAGCTGAGCTGAATTGTTTCAAAGTGGGCAGCAACAATCGACTGCATGCATAAACCTTTGTAGCGCGGCGCCATAGCTGTAAAATACACGGATTACAAACAAAAACATTAAGTGTGCCGTAAAAAGAAGGGTTATATGATCAAAGTTTCATTTTACTTCGACATTCTTCTTCGACGTTCTGAAGTGAAATAGGAGTAGCCTATTTGTCTGTTTTTTTCTTACATGTAGTACCAATATTAGTTCTTTTTAGAAGCCCCAACAAGGGGGAGTGTTGTATTTTAACGTTTACATATTTGTCAAATAGTGTGTTGGGCTTCAAACGTCCCTTTATTTGTGTTGCTCTCGTCTGGTGGTCTTGATTTAGGCCTATCATTTTCCGCTTGTGAACTCTCGACGCAATCTCGGGCAATGTGTCCAAATCTTCCACAGGCAAAACATTTAAAACTACGTTTAGTTTTGTTACGTTTAGTTTTCTTCTTTACACTCGGTTCGAGTGATTTTTCATTTACCGCCGACCTGAATTGCGTGCTTGCACTAGGTTTTTGGTTTCGTTTTGTTTTGAGGGCTTTATTTTCTTCTGCTTCATTTTGGTGTACGTCACGTCGCAGCTTTCTCTTCTCTTCTAGTAGCAAGCGTGATTTCACTATCTTTGTACTGAGATTGCTTTCTTGGTACTCCAAATTTAAAATAAGAGTCTCATAATCTTCGGGTAAATCCATTAACATGACTAATGCTACTTCTTTGTCATTAAAACTGTCGCTACATGACGTCAACTTATGATGGATGTCTATTATCCTACTCAAATAGGCGTTCATCGTTTCGTCTTGTTTTTTATTTATGTTAAAAAAATCTCTCATCAACGTGTAGTAATCCCTACTTCGAGTTGATTTCTTCCAGCGTTTCCCACGCTTCCTTGGCTCTAATACAACTTCCTATGTCATCCAAGTAATTATTGTCCTCGGCCACTAGGAATAAAAACGACAACGCTTTATCGTTCGTCTTCCTTTCTGTGTCCGACATGTTCGGACCGTAGCCAGGGGCAATTGCTTCCCACACCGATTGCTGCACCAAAGCTGCGTGTGCGCGGATTGACCATGCATGGTAGTTTTCCAAGGTCAACTTCGGGATTCTGAAATCGTCATTTGTGGCGGCCATGATAGTTTTGCAAACAACAGTTTTTAAGAACCAGTTCGTTACTACAAATATTTCATCCGGTGAACGGCTTCAACCAGTTTAAAAAAAATATGCACTTTGTGTAGTAAACGACTTCTCGGAAACGGGTTCAAAGTTACTTGTTTAGGCCTAACGCTACGATGCTACGCTACACAATGGCGGAGAGCGCACTTCAAAGCTTTCCTACCGCTGTCGATCTTTTCGTCTTTCTACTTAAGTTCCATCTACTCACGATCTGAGCAGTGTCAAGCGTCGCTGTGTCCCATAACCTGTTGTTGTTTTTGGCATTTGGGTAGCCAAAACTTGCGGAGCATGTGAATTGAAAGAATTATTTAAAGACGAATTTAACAACGTGATAGCGGCCATAGCATCATCGTGCCGGGAGCGGGAGCAGAGCCGAGTTTATTTTCGGATCATAACATCCTATACAAGTAGTATGCGCAGTTGCACGCGAAGGTGCTGGCCCATCTAGGAAACCAGCAGTGAACTTAAAGAATAACGAAAGTTAGGCTTCGACAGGTAATCGCTAAAAGTAAAGGGACGTTTGAAGCCCAACACACTATTTGACAAATATGTAAACGTTAAAATACAACAGTCAAAATGTACACCAATAAAAATTGATGATTTTTAATTGAAGTAAGCAAATGTACAGTTGAGAAAATTGCATCTGCTTAAGTGCTGTTGTGCTTTGTGAATCATATATGGAAAACGTAAAGCACAACAGCACCTTAACAAATGCAATTTTCTCAATTGTACATTTGGTTATTTCAATTAAAACTCATCAATTTTTATCTGTGTACATTTTAACCCTTTTTTGCCCATACCGAACTCTATGATTTTGTTTTTAAGGCCCATATGATAGTTGGGTCAGTCGCGGGATTCGAACCGGCATTCACTTGGTTTGAAGACCAGGAAGTTAACCAGTGGGCTGCTGCTGCTCGCTTTGCTCGGGGTCCCCAGGGACCCCTCACAAAGCTTGCGTTGTGTGTTGGGACTTAGTCTTTTGCCGTTCTGTAGCCGCCTACCATTGGGCAGTAAAGGGTTAACAAGTAAAGTGAAACTTTTTTTTACAGCACACTTTGACGTTTTTGTTTGTAATAAACTTTAGTCCTCCTTCCTGTAATCCTCCTCTTCAAAGAACTAATGTAAACAACATACAGTACATGCAAATTCTAGCAAAGCATCTGGTATCCAGAATGCAAAATGGACTGATGAAAAGTGTATTTTTAAGTCCAAGTGAGCCAAAAATGACATGATTTGACGGATTTTGTCCTAATGATCGTGATTTTGTCGGGTATCCTAGATAACAGGATACGGTAGATTTTGCATGCATGGTAAACAAACTTGTTTTTGTGATGGAGGAAGGAAGTAGTGAATGAGGTTCTCACTGATATGGCTGGAAAGCACATGTTTATTGTCGGACATGATTACAACAACAATAACGAGAACGCATCCCCTCTCGTGGCATCTGCCAGCACTGATCTTTACATGTAACTGGACTGCTTGCACTAGCAGCTCAGTCCCAACATTTCTTCCCCCTTTCTTTAACACCTTAACGTAAACCTAGGCTAACCCTCTACAATCTACTATCAGCAAAAATATTCAGTGATCGTCCACAAAGTTCACTGATCGTTCACAGATCATAGAAAGTTCTCATACGGGCGTGTGGGTGGCCGTCGGATCTTGGTGGACCGACGTAACTTTTCTGGAGGCACATGTGGTTTTTGGTTATGCTGTTCCTCTCTTTCGTCCCATACAGGGACCTCGATTCCGTAGGGCTCCGCCTCAGGTGCCTGGTTCCCCTCTGAGTGGATTGCTGCTTCTGCGTGTGGCTGGGGACTGCACTCTCGCCCCGACGTCCTTGGTTTTCCCTCTGGGTTTTCGGCTACTTCTCGGTGGCGCAGCTGATCTAGGTGCTTCCGTCTGTCTCCTCTTGGGGTTTCCACTAAGAATGATCGCGGCCCCGTATGGTTCGTGGGAACCACCCTTTTGCAGTTTCCTTCTGAACCCAAACCGGGTCCCCGGCTTCCAAATGGTGAGACTTTGCCTTAGCATTGTGTCTTTCCTGCTGTGCCCAGGCTGACTCCTCTAACTGCCTATGTGGTTCTGGCCCGTCTTTCTAAAGTTGTTGGTATCCTACGTCCCAAAAATAATTTGGCTGGCGTCCGTCCTGTGAATCGGTGAGGCGCTGCGCGATACGCCTTCAAAAAGGTTTGAACTCCCCTCCGGGCATCCGCGGTGGACTCCAATTCGGCTCGTACTCTGGATTTGAAGGTCTGCACGAATCGCTCTGCCAGTCCATTGGTCTGTGGATGATAGGGAGCAGATCTGATATGCAAAATGCCCTGCTCCCTACAGAAAACTTCAAACTCGTCTGCCGTGAACTGAGGCCCATTGTCCGTAACGAGCTGTTGCGGTACACCATAGCGTGCTATCCACTCCTCTAGAATGTCAATGGTTTTCGCTGTTGTGGTTGAGTTCATTCCAGCTACCTCTGGCCACTTTGAGAATGAATCCACTAACACTAACCACATTCTCCCTTTAAAAGGCCCTGCAAAATCCAGGTGAACGCTATCCCAGGGATGGTCAGCCACATTCCATGAATATAATGGCACTGGCTGGTGTTTGTCCCTATGTTTCTGGCAGCCTTCGCATTCTACCACAAATTGTACCACTTGCGCGTCGATTCTGGGCCACCACACATAATGCCGGGCGAGGGCCTTCATGGTGCTTACTCCTGGATGCCCTTCATGTAATTTCTCTAGCACCTTTCGTTGAAGTTTCTCTGGAATGGCCATCCTTCCCAACCACCATATTACTCCGTCCTGTACTGCCAACTCCTGGCGCTTCTCCCGAAACGCTGCTAGGTTGTGGGGTATCTGCAGATCTGACTTCGGCCACCCTGATTACATAAAAGTACCAATCCGGCTCAACACGGGGTCCGTCCGGGTAGCCTTTTGGAGCTCTTTCGGCCGATAAGTGGACTTCCCTCAGCTTTTCTTGATCAACTTTTCGAACAGATTCCAATTGTTCTGCTTCTGCTGGCATGTCCTGCTACGGTGGACGAGAAAACATATCTGCCAACACGTTAGTGCTGCCTTTCTTATCTTGGAAAGAAATTTACACTTGCACCACCTATGAGACTAGTATTTATTTAGTCTACTTGAATTTTCGAGGATTTGTACCGAGCCTCATCATCAGAAATCACACAAACTACTTTTCACTAAAACTAACGTTACATTCTGCGGCCTTTCTTATATTCAATCACATAGTTGTATCTGTTTAACGACAGTGCCCAACTGACTAATCGGCTGCTGGCTACCTTCGGTAAATCCCGTTGATCCCCGAAAATTCTTTCCAACGGCTTGTGATCTGTCCTTAGGGTGAATGATCGGCCTTGGATGAACTGATTGAACTTGATGACCCAAAAAACCACAGCCAAGGCCTCTCGGTGCATTGGTGCATAGTTTTTCTCCACAGCCGTCAAGGTTTTGGACGCATACGCCACCGGTCTTTCTTGGCTGTCTCTGTCTGGTTGCAAAAGCACAGCTCCCAAACCTCCGGCCGAGGCATCGCATTTGATGGCAATGGGCCTATCCAGCCTGTAAGGAAAAAGGGTGTCTTCTTTTCCCAATTGGTCCTTGGCAGCTTGAAACACTCGCTCCTCTTCCGGACCCCAAGACCACTTTCTTTTCCCACTAGTCTGTGCATGAAGTGGTGCGCACAATCCATGCAAGTGTGGCACAAATCTCTCATAGTAGATTATGGCTCCAAGGAAAGCCCAACGCTGGGTTCTGTTCTCTGGGGTCGGAAGGTCTCGTATGGCCTGTAGTTTTTCCTCCAATGGGTGTATTCTATTCCTGTCCAGCCGGTGTCCCAAATAAGTGACTGATTCCTGAAGCAACTGCACTTTTGGGGCTTGCGTGACCAGGCCTGCCCTCCTTAAACGCGTTAAAACCTCTCAGGTTTGCAATGTGTTGCTTGTCATCTGGCCCCGACACAATGTCATCCAACAGCTTCCCAGTGTAAGGGACTCCCTTCAGGGTGTCGTCGATGAATCTCTGAAAGATTGCTGGGCTGCACGAGAGCCCAAAAGGTAGTCGTTTGTAGCGATATGTGCCTACATGGGTGGCTATAGCTAATAATGATTTGGACTCGTCATCCACCTCCATCTGTAGATACGCATCTTTCAAATCAATCACTGAGAACCGCTGTCCTCCTGCCACCGAGTACTCGAAGGTGGGTAATGGATTGTAATCTTCCACTGCCTCACAGTTAATCGTCACTTTAAAGTCTCCACAGATTCGCACTTTTCCGTCAGGGTAGAGGCGGTTTACAGTCGGTGATTCCCATTGAACTGTAGTTACGCTTGGGTTGAGCTTCTCTGCTCCTCCAGTCGCTTCAGCTCTTTCTCCACTGGGCCACGCATCCGGAATGGAACTCGTCTTGCACTGAATTTCCGGGGCACTGCTCCTGGATTTAAGTGGAGCTTAGCCTTGACTCCCCGAATGGCGCCCAGATGGTTAGTAAACAGTTCATGGAACTCTGCCATAAGTTCTTGCGGATTCTCTCTGGGTCTGGTGGCAAAGGAACTGGGCGCGTTGCTCGTACTGTAACTTCGCATGGAAGTGATAGTTTAAATGCTAACAACCATGGCAACTCAAATAGTGGAACGTCGTTGGTTTCCACCACTACAGCCTTCAACCACTTCACGTTTTTTCCCAGCCTTACTTTAAATCTGGTCTCGCCTAGGGTTTTAAGTGGTTGGTGGTTGTATCCAGTCAGTCGCGCTGTAGGCTTGAGCTTTGGTTTGCCTATTCGTTCCCATAGTTTCCGCGGAATGGTTGAGAGACGAGCACCAGAATCGTACTCCATTTTCACTCGCGTTCCGTTCACTTCAGGCTCGATGGTGGCTCGTGGAAACTTATTTCTCCCCATCCCTCCGATGTGGTATAAACTGAAAGCCGAACCAGATTGGCTGTCGCTGCTGTACTCCTCATTCTCATCAGACACCTTTTTTACCTGCTTCGATTCCTTTTATCTGAGTGTTCCTTCCTCGGCCCCCTAGTCTCAACCCCTCCTTTTGCCTCTTTCTCAGGGCAGCTTCTGGAAAAATGGCCCATTTTTCGACATACATAGCACGAAGCTCGTTCAGCTGCACAACTGCCCTTCGAGTCCCCATGTAGCCGCTTGCAGTTGGTGCAGGAGGGTGGCCGGTCATCCTCTGTACCCTTCTTGTTTCTCCGACGCTGGTCCCTTCCTTGAATTCAATGTAAGGCCCCTGTGGTCTCTTGTTGGGTTCTGCCTCAGCTCTCTCCGTGGCCACGGCTAAATCCACCACCTCTTGAAAAGTCACGGGGCGGCCTGCTGTTTTCCCATCGTGCCAGTGCTGCCTAATCTCCCTTGCTGCCCTCTGATGACGTATGCCACCAGCAAAACGATCCCTCAGTCTGTCATCAAGAGTTCCTGTGTAGTCACAATGCCTGCTTAACTCTTTAATACGGGTAGCAAATTCACGGATACATTCATTTTCCTCTCTCACTGCTTGTTCAAACTTTATTCCAGCTGCAAAAAGCGTAACTTCTGGCTTGCACTTCTGGCTTGCACATGTCCGAAGTCCCTCCTTCACTTTAGTGTAGGTGCGGTCTTCAATATTTTCTGGGGAAAAATGATTCCTTGTAGCTGCTAATGCAGATGCACCAACAAACGCCAACAATAGATCCCGTCTTGCTGTCTGTTCTCTTTCCGAGTTTCCCCTCAGCCCCTTGACTTGGCACACACGCTCATTTTGAAAAATGTACTCTTCCCATTTTTGTTTGTCCTTGTCAAACGGGTCCATCCGAAAATGTTCCATTCTTCGTATAATCGTTTGCTCGTCATCAGCCATGTTTCAAAATGCGTTGCTTTCCCACGGTAATGACGATTTGTTTACCTGGGGTTTTCCCACAATTTCGGCCACAACGAATCGATTTTAAACTCTTCACATGTCCATTAATTGTTCTTCGTGATTGTTTCCATTTCTTTCGTGATATTGGTTGTTATCTCGTCGCTAATGAAATGAGGTTCTCACTGATATGGCTGGAAAGCACACGTTTATTGTCAGGCATGACTACAGCAACGAGAACGCATCCCTATTGTGGCATCTGCCAGCACTGATCTTTACATGTAATTGGACTGGTTGCACTAGCAGCTTAGTCCCTCCAAGTAGGTACTTTAAAACCTTTGTGTCTGAAGACAGCTGCAGGTTGTCAAAAAGGTGCAAGACATTGAAGTCTTTGTTGTGAAAGTGGACGAAAACATATTTTATAAGCATTTTAACGAAAGTCACTCTTGGTTGAAAAAGAGGAAAAAAAGCTGACAGCCAGTGTCTGGTCAGTCCATCTTGGATTTAGGGGAGGACCCTATTACAGAAGCCCCTTGTTAAAAAAATTGCTTGCAACAAATTTGAAATAAATTCATATGAAGGTCACATTTTAAGTTGAAGGAAAACGTTTCAATTTCACTTTGATTTCTTTAAAAGTACGCTAGCTTCTAAAGCCACTGGACTCCCCCCCCCCCCCCTTTGCAAGAAGCTGTTTATAAAAAAATATTTTGTTGACAAATTTGAAATGAATTTGTATGTAATTGTATATTAAGTCGAGTGCAGGAAAATACGCGATAGCCACCATGATGAACACTAACATTGTGTATTTTCCTGGACTCATGTTGTTTTTAAACCACTTTAAATACTGGTTGCAGGAAAACGTTTTAAATTCATGTTGATTTCATATAAAAAACACAAATTTGCCGACCCACCCCAGGGAGGGCCGGCTGAAATTTGTTTCTTTTGCCTAACAAAATATTCAATACCTCTGAATTTTGCGTTCTGTTCTCTGAATGCTGTTTTGTCCTAGAGATTTTAATTGTTTGGATCTGGCCAGCTTGGTAACCAGAGTGCGCATGCTGGCTGCGAAAGCTCAGCATCTTTTGTTCTCTCTCGATATGTCAAGGAGACTCAAGAGGGAAGGTAGGGTGGGTGAAGGTAATGTACATTTTCTTAGGTAAAAGAAACAAATTTCAGCCAGCCCTTCCTTGGGGGGGGGGGGGGGGGGGGCAGCAAATTTATGTTTCTTGTTGACGCTGGAAAATACGTATTACCTGTAAATTTTGCATTCACGGAACGACCTCGTCAAATTGATGGCGGGTGCCTTTTTGGCCAGTTCCTTAGGGTTCCAAAGCTGGAATCCCCTGGAGTCACCGACTCGCTGAACGTAACATGAAGGTTCAACGATTGGTGAATTTGATTTGAAATTTTGTTGAGATAGGGTTTGAAGTTAGTTTGAAAAGATTTTTTTTAATTAAAAAGAAAATGAATACACCTTCCATTCATAGGGGAAAAGAGGGGTTCGTCACGAGATAAGGGAAAGACGAAACCAGGATATTGGGGACTGACTGCATTGTTGATTGGTGGAATATGTTCCTTCTGTTGATGTGTTGATGATTGTTCACCTTTGATGTGATGATTGTTGATTGACTATTGAAGAAGGGTTGATTGATGATTGTTCGTCTTTGCCTTAAACTGATGTTGATTAGATGGTTTCTAGAGGGTTGGATCTAAATGATCTGTTCAGAGACAAGACCCTACTCTTTTCATTCTTGTTTGAACGGTAACAGTTGTTTTGTTCTTCGTTTCCTTTTCCTTTCGATGAAACGCCTGGAGTGCAGTGGGCAAAGTTGACAGGGTGACTTTGCTGACGATAGTTGTACTAGCTTCACTGTTTTTTTTTTTTAATTTTTTTGCATTTTTTTTTAAAGGTTTTGGAAAATGATTTAGTTGCTGGGATCGAGCCAATGTGGTGGTGATTCCAGATTGAAAAGAGTTGAAGTCGTTCTCGAAGGAAAGGAGTACTTCCTATCTTCTCTTGGTTTTAGAGTGGCAATTTAAACAGGGTAGTTCCCTGGTCGAGTCTCAGCGCAAGGAAGATCATCAGGATGAAGAAGCTTAAACACTTTATCACTGATGAATTGCCACAAGGAGCAGCTGATGAACTTGTCTGGAGGAAAGGATGCAGTTGCCTTGCCCCAGTTCATCCAGATGCTGTGGGCTTTGGGGTGATCAGCTGATCGTCACTGGGAAGTTTTGACCCCTGGAATAGGTGTTGGGACTGGAGATAGTTCCCATGGAATTTTTACCGGTTTGTGAGTGGTGCATAGTTTGACGATGGGATGACTGGGGTCGATCACTGGTTGAAGTGTCTGGGATCGTGCCGTGCACCTTTCTTTGCGTTGCTCTTCCTAGGCAGGCCATCCTTGGAGAAGGACGGTATTTCGGTCTCCTAGATGCAGATCGTTGAATGTGCGATGTTCTTCAAATGTTCTTGGAGGGTACGATTGGTAGAGAAAGAATTTTCTCTTTCTTTGAAGCCAGGGCCAGGTCCAGTTTTAGTTTTGCTGACCTTTGGATGAGGAGAAAGTTATCGTTGCATAGTTTTTTTCAATTTCAAGTCTTGATTGGTTGGAGGTTCTTCTCAAGTTGAGCAACCTTGAATTTTGACAGGTGGCCGATTTTCTGTACCTTCCGTAATGCTACGAAAAGTGCCTCTGGGGTCACCAGCGAGACAGGGTTGGTGCCAGGGCACCCATCTTCTGGGGCCGTCCATCTAGCATCGTCCCCCTGGGGCATGCCGATTTTGGCCGTGGTCCGAGCACTTTTCATTTTTCCTGCGTTAGCAACGCTGGTTTTGAGTGTACGCTGCCTGTGGAGGTTATTCCGGGAGGTATGGCAATGTGCCGTATTAGAATCAATACCGAATGTTGATGATCAGGTTGAGTTCAAAGAAGTGTTGAGATCAGCGGCTTCAAATGACTTCTGATGGGCTGTGGTCGAGGAAACTTGTGATGATTTGATGGCAGGAGTTGTTTTGGCAGGGATGCTTCTTGGGACAGGGGCAGGTGAAGGGCTGGATTCTAAGTAACTTCTCCATCGGGTGTTTCCGTGGTTTCCACAAAGTTTGGCAGTAGAGTAGAAAACAATGACGAAATTGATTTTGAAGATGCCGTGCGGAAGGATGACGTCGACGATGATGATGGCAGGTTAGGAGCAACAAAGGGAGCATAGGAAGGCGGATTTTCGTGGCGCTCTTGGTGTGCGTTTCTTTTTGGATGCAGAACACGTAGGTCTGCAAATGTCTTTCGTGACAAAAAGAAAAGAGAAAATCCAAGCAGCTAACGTGAGAGATTGATGCCACATTAGGGTGGTGTGTTTGGGATGATAACCAGCTCCCAGCAGTTCTTGGGCGAAAATGAAAGAAAACCGAAGGCAGCAGTGTGCTTGCAGCCAATCGGAAGGGGCAAAAGAGAAGAGCCTGCAGGCGTCAGAGGAGCAGGCGGCCCTAGGATGGTTGATGACGGCCGAAAGAGACAACAGCAAGCATGAGGAGCAGGTCTTGAACGCCAGGGCAAAGGACATTAGCTGTGAGGGGCCAAGGCGAAAGAAAACGGGAGTTTAAAAGACGACCATCAAGCTTCGGAAATGGAAATCGGCCGGCACCGAAACAGAGGATGGTCCGAGACAAGGAAAAATCAAGATAGCGCCGACGACGAAAGAGAAAACGAAAAGGACGTGGAAGTGACCATGTGTCATGGCCGGTAGAGAACAAAAGAAGCAAAGCTTTCGCTGCTGACGCTTTTTATAGGAGGGGTGCGCATGCGCACTCAGGTTCAGAGAACAGAATGCAAAATTCACAGGTAATGTAAATTTTCCTGCGGTAACAAGAAACGGTGCCCCATACAGGAGTCAACCGGTTAAAAAAAAAATTTGGTACAAATTTGAAATGAATTTGTGCGTAAATTGTATCTCTAAGTTGCAGAAAATGTTTCAATTCACGTCGATTTCCTAGACACACTAGCCTCCGAGGCTCGGCATGTGTAGGGGAAGCATGTGGCACTCCCCCAAATGCCCTTGCCGAGGCTCCCTACCCCATTTTCCACCAGGTGCGAGCGTTCCGAGGCCACTGCAATACATTCCCTTCCCAATCCGAACCTGAGTACAACAACTAAATTTGCAATTTTTTTTTTTTATAAATAAATAGTGACACTGGTTCTGTAGTATTTTTTTTCCAGTCGAACACTGCAGTTTTTAAATATTACAATTACCTTAGTATTCAGTTAAGAAATCATACCTGCTTTCTCTTGGTATGATCCACAGTCAAATAAGTAAATAATGTTGTCAAGGCAACTGGCAAACAACAGTCGACGACTGGAATCAAATACCAGACTGGAATAACCTAGAAAATAACATTCGAGAAAAATTGACAAATTTGTTAAGTGAAAAATTCTTTCCCGCCAAGCAGCGAATTACTTGCCTTTATTGACATTTGTGCCGTGATATGGAAATGTATACTTCGGAGTTGGTAAATGTCTGTAATTGTTGTAGTGCTTCCGAATATCCCATGATTTAATGACACTGAAAAACCACATACCGATGTTAAGACAAATTCAGTAACGTGTAAAACAAAACTGTGTGTACAGTAATTGTTCCTATGTCTTATCGTCACGTACGGCTTACAGACTTCTATCTGATGTATATCTTGTGCAGAATTCCACAACAGTATTATCAATTTATAAAAAAAATTGGATTTAAATTCTTTAAATACCGGCAACTGGCGATAACAGTGATAATAAAAAGACATCGGTAGGAGGAAGAAATGAACTCTTTACTACCAGAGTAGAAAACTGTCAATGTTTGCCTGAATTTTCGGAGAAATGTCCGTTCTCCACATTCTCTGACGAGTGCTTTCTGAAGAACAGACATTTCTCCAAGTATTCAAGTAAGATTGACAGTGTTCTTCTGTGGTGGTAAAGTGTTCATTCTTTCCTACAATGAAATTTAAATTTTTATACATATTTTTTAGAGATAGTCTGATATTGATATCATGATCTGTATAATCTGTATATATCGGCATTGGACCACTGTAAGCAGTGACGGCACCAGGGGTGGGCCAGGGTGGACCGTGACCCCCCCCCCCCCCAACCCCAACACTCAGGTCAACACCAGAAAATAAAATAATAAATAATACACTTGCAGGCTAAACTTAAAATCAAATGAATAAACAGAGCTTTTATTTTTTATACATATTTTTTTTTTAGCAACTTTACAGTACATGTGTAGCCTAATTTATGTTGTGTGCATATGGGGCTTATTTTAGAAATAAATTGTGCTGCATTGAAGCTAGGTCACGTTCAGGTTGAATTAAATGGAATAAAAGTACCTAATGTGGTTGTCTTGAAAAAAAGTCCTTAGCCCACTCTGTTTTCAGATGTGCCCTCTGTCGGCCCCCCAAACAATTCAGTCCTGACGCCGTCACTGGCTGTACGGCTTCCGATATGATATTCGTTAACCCATAAAACTAGAGTTCGACCGAGTCCGGGTAAATACCCGACCCGGTACCAGGTAATGCTATTTTTGACCCGGCTCGGACTCGGTACAAATTTGACTGAGTACAAACAAGGTAATAATTATTTGTTGAAAAATTATTTTTATTTTCATAGTTTCATTTTACCTTATGGAGGACCCTAAAACTACTTGCACGCAATAGATATTCATTAAGGTGCACAGAAAAAATCAAATAAAAGGCTGTAATAGTTTTAGCGAATGATTTTTTCTAATTACGGGCGGTAATGAACTAAAATTGAAAATCTCTGTTTTGAGAAAACGCGTCCGAAAGACGGCGTTAGTTAGGCTACTTTACATTGTTCTCACCTGATCAGCAATAGTGTGATGGTTTGTAGGTTGCTTTTCCGATTTACTTTTTAGGTGTGGTTGCTCTTTTAATTTTTTATTATTGTGAAACTTCATGTTTCTCGTGATTTTCAATGACGAACGAAGCACAAACGCTTCCGTGAAATCTGAATGAAACCATGGTGGCCATGTTGAAATCGCGCCAAACAGGACGTTTCATGTGGGATAATAAGCAACAATCAGAAAATAATTTTCTGAAACTCTAAAAACCTATTTTAATTTTCCTATGTGTTTGGAATTTGCTAAAACAGCACTGGACTTTTTTGTTTACTAAATCCAAGAACTGACACAATTTTTTAAATGTAAAGCAAAAATACAATTTTCGGATGTCAGTTGCGCTAAATAAGTTTAATAAAAACAAAGCTTCACGAAGTTGAGAAACAATGCAAATGCCCCATGTACAGGCTGCGGTGTTAAGCACAACTTTAATTTATGTAGGCCTAATGGAAATTATTACTTACTTATTTATTACTTAGTAACTAGTAAGTTAGTATGCTTGTTCAATTATTTCCATTTTATCTTTTTTTAAAGCCAACATAGGCCTATTAGGAGACCAAAGTAACCAAAATGCATTTTATTTTTCATTTCACTTTATTATTAAATAAATTGGAACAAAGAATTACTGGGCAATTTAATTTTTGACTTCACTTTATTTAAAATCGTAAAGTTTATAATTAAAAATTTGGAAGAAATAATTACTGGTAAATTTTATAGCTTTTTTACATTGGTTTCATCCTTTTTTGTTGTTTTCGTCCATTTTTATTTTGCTTTCGTTCATTGTTATACTCTGCACAATACAAAGCTGGACGAAAGCTAAATGAAAACGACTGAGCAAAACAGAAAAAAAAAAAAAGAATGAAAAAGTAAAAAGGCTGTATATTAAACTTTATAAAGAAAAAATTGAAAATCTATGACCCGGATTACTACTCGGATTCGACCCGGTGGGTATTCATAATTACTCGGACTCGGCTTTTTGCGACCCGGTCGATCCCTACAAAAAACTAAACATTTGTCTCTATAAAGCTGGCACCAAGCATAGCAAAAACACAACATATGTTGGAAAGGAAATTTCTTACTGCATCTCTCTGTGAAACCAGATGAGTTATCAGTTAAACATACACTTTTCAAAATCATGAATTATCGAGTAATAGAAGACGAGTTCATTGAACCTCTTAATTTAAAATTTTTTTTTTTTAAATCGACTGCGCAATGTGGCTACAAACTTAGAAGCAAAATTTGTCTCCTTTTTTTAGGACTATCTAGCAGTTGGAACACATAAACCAGAAACTTCGCATTTTTATGGAAATCTTCAATATAGACTTAGGGATTAAGATCGGTAAAAAACCATATCGGCCGAATCCGTAATTTTTTCTCCAAAATTTTACTTTGCCATTTCTTACTTTTTAAAAAGAAGTTAACTTGTCGCATAAGCAACTTGAGTGGGAAGGGCCCATTGCGGTCCACTGACTCCCAGCCAAATTAAAATTTTTTTAAAGGAATCAGTAAAATACAAAGTAACGTTGCAGGTCAGGTCAATTGACGTCACAGAAAAAAAAAGATATGGAAGTTTTTTTTTTTTTTTTTTTTTTTTTTTAAGATTACTGGATCAGAGGATATGGTTAAACTTTATCTGCTAACTAGCAGAAGCCCGTGCTACGCACGGGTGGTGTTTGATGCACCGTTAAAAACGCTGGAACAATTTCCTTCCTCATGTGTTTTACGGAATGCGTGTATGCCGTCTATGTGTTTTTGCGTACCCTGTCTAGCAAACGGTGTTTTTCGTTTGCTTCACTCCCTCATTCAGCGTATCCCTTGTTCCGGAGTCCATACACTTACATTACATATGAATCTTTCCTGCAAAAATGGTTGGAATACGCGTTTGTAGATGTGAAATAAATAAATACGCCTTTGTGCATGTTAAATAATAAATACGCCTTAGTATACCGGAAATAAATAATTACGCCTTTGTACACTTGAAATAAGTAAATAGGCATTGGAGACATTGTAAGGGAGGATTAAAGAAACGAAGCTTCAACAATCAGTAAGAGGGCGAGCGGGCTCATTCTTGCCACGGTAGCAAAGAAAAAGGGCGAGCGACCGACAATGAAAACGGCTTTGTGCTCTATCAATTACTTGCGGCCGTCTTGTCGCGGCCGTCTTGTGGCCGTCTCGTTGCCGTCCATCCTACGCGACAAC
>JAHWFP010141984.1:0-19545 GCA_023313725.1 Lithobius niger | reverse complement strand
GCAACGACAGCAGAGTGGGTTCAGTGAACACAAGGGGACCAATAACACCTGGCGGGAAAAGGAAAGGAAGGAGGAGGGAGGGGGTGGGGAGGGGGATGGAAAAGGTTAAAGAGCATCACGTGATCGGTGTGGGAATAATTTCGGGTGGGCGGAAGGAGCACTGCAATGCAATTTTAATAGTCTTAGCTTGATCGAAGCAAGTGTAACACGTCACACGGCGCAAGAGCTTCGTGCCAGCTGGTGCGCGTTTGTGTGAAGATGATTACATAGGACAGAGGTTTACACAGTGGCGCAACTACAATGACGCAGAGAAGACAACCGCTCCGGGCCCACCGACTTTGGGGGCCCCTCACTGGTCCCAATTTAATTTTTTTTGTAACCACATAATTTGAGAAAAAAAATTGTTGCACCGTTGTTTTTAAGTTATTGCAATAGATCCGTGAGACTTGTGTGGCAAAAATATCTGTTTTATTATTTTTTGTTGTGTCGTTGTGTTGAAAAAAACTGCATTTTTTTTATGAAGGGGGCATCCGCTGGGCCTCATCTTCTGTGGCAAAAACTGCATTTTGTTTCTTGATGAAGGGGAAAGGGCCTCCATTGGGCCCTTGCCCTGCGTAGCAAAAATATTAATGTTTTTACTTTGATGCTGGTGGAGGGGCCTCCACTGGGCTCTCGCAAAGACTGCATTTCTTTTAATAAAGGGGAGGAGGAGGGGGGGGGGGGATGGAGCCTCCCATTGGCCCTGCCTCCGGACCCCTGTTTTGGCGTTACGCCCCCTGGGTTTTCACAAGTTTCACCCACGGAATCCCTGGGTGCCGGAAAAGTCATTATAGGGTTTCTAAAAATGCCAAAGTAATTTTCTGCCTTTTCTCAACATTTAAAGGCGCCTATTCATCGAATGACAGGTTGCAGCATCTAGCGACGTGTACTCTGAACGGAGTGATCAGAATATCACAAGCGGATTCCCTGGTGCCCTCTGTGCGCGATTGACAGAACTACGAGTGGACTGGGTCATATGTTTTGTGACCCAATGACCCAGTGGCCTAATGACCCAGTGACCCGGTAAGAACCAGTGACCCAGTCGTGACCTAATGACCCAGTCTCACCCAGTGACCTAGTCTGACCCAGTGACCCAGTTTGAGTCAGGGACGCAATGATTTGACTTTTCGGTTTTTAACTTACGACTTTTCGGTCCCGGTTATTTGAAAAGCTAATAGAAGTTTCTTTGAGTGTCCGAAAAAACCGTGAAAAGATCCGAAACAGTTGATCTTTCGTATACAATTACTCAACCTCGTATTGAGTTCTGACTTACGAAAACAATTGCTCGGCCGAGCGAGAAATGCTACAATAATTGAGTTTTCCATTCTATTGTGTTGTAAAATTTAATCAAATTTAATATAACCAGCCGAACGGGAATCCCAACTCTCCCGAAAGGGAGTTCCATTTCCTTCAGCTAGTTGCTGAGTTGGGGGTTCCCCTTTGCAGCATATGGGTCATACTGGGTCACCGGATCATTTTATGTAATGACCCAGTGACCCAGTGTGACCCAGTATGACCAGTGACCCAGTGTGCCCCAGTATGACCCATATGCTGCACTGTGTCACACTGGGTCACCGGGTCAATTTATGTAATGACCCAGCTCAAAATGTGACCCATTTGACCCAGTTGACCCAGTCCAACACTGGAACTAACAATACTCTCTCCAGTACTTTTTATATAGGCAGGTCTCTCTTTGAAACTATCCAATTCTTGTATAGATGTATACCCACTCCTTTGGCTGTACCCATTTGCCGTTAGATCAACTGATGTAATAACTGTCTGGTTTTCCTTTTCACACTTCAAGCTTAATACTTAAGCGCAACATAAACTTTAGGAAAGGGCCAACAAGGTCTGCTTCCAACGTGTGGAAGAGTTAAGTTACTGTCAGGCTTCAAGTCGTGAAGCAGTATTAGGTCGGTTTTGGTGACAGATTCACTCCTAAACGAAAAGTATAACTTCCCTGAAAAGGCAAATTATAGCCAGCTGATTTCAAAGCGGGGGCTTTATTAAATTAGGCGATTTTGTGGATGATTTTGAGCAACTCAACCAACGACAGAACATACATGCTAGGATATACCAGAAGCAAGACTCGTTCTTCCCTGTGAAACTTTAGGACTTTTCAAGGATTTTTCAACAAATTTCAGTGAAAATTCAAGGGCCACAAACTAGTAATTAACGGCCGTTTGAATTATTGGAATATGCTACTCCTGTCTGGTCCCCTATCTCATGCAAGATATTGATCATATCGAATCCACGCAGCTACGGATTGAATACCCGCCCAAAGAAGCTTAACGTGGGATGTTTGGAGCCACGACGTCTTAGGCAGACCTCACACTTACCTTCGAAATGCTGAAAATTGTCGTTTGATTTGCTCATTTTAGTTTTAAGTATCTGTTACTTGGACCCGGGGAGTTTGAACTAGGCTAAATTGCCCGAAAAAAACTTTCTCTGTGTCAGGGTTGTCTCTGCTTGGAATTCCTTGACTGAGGAGATTGTCTCATCACCATCTGTTGCTGTCTTCAAGTGTAAATTGGGTCTTTCTGACTTAACTTCCTTCATAAAGAGGTCCGAACACTCTATTCTTTAACTTCCATCGGTCCTTTTATTGTTTAAATTTAAACTTTTGAAATTCATGGGCTGGTGATAAGTGACATCCTTTGCCCTGTCAGATCTCAATCCCATTGGACTTGGTGATTAACCCTATTATAATTACATAATGATGCTAATAATATTATTGTTGCATTACAATACATATGCAAAATGTACCACTGTATAATTCTCGAAGTTATTAATTAAAGTAGCTAGTCTGAAACTAAATATACAACTTGTTGAAAGTGAAATTTACGTATAATTTATCATAGTTATGAAAGGTTTGAATTTTAAGAATTTTTAAAAAGATTTTAGAATTCAGAATTCAACACTTCGCGATGGGTTGATAATAATAATAATTAAAAAAATTAAAAGAAAAATTCATAAAATACTATAGTAAGCTATAAACCACAAATTTTGTTGTGCTAATCGCCATAACTACTGCATTGACGACACGTTTTTTTTTCCTTTTACATTTGTGGGACAGCAGAAACTACATTTTCATTTAGTGAATTTCAGGAGTACTTCAGGAATAGGGGCATTTTTAATGCTTTTCAAGCACTTTTTCAGGCTGTACATTTCATTTTCATTTTCGAGGACACTTCCAAACTTGCAAGAACCCCAACGAACCCGTAGAAGGTAATTTCGGTTGTTTTTGCGTATGGTCTCACTTTAGCCACTGCAATAACATAAATACGAGGAGCTGTTTTGCATTTAATGAAGTATCCAGTGACAAAAATTACCCTTTCAAATAAGCAAAGCCGTAAACTCTTCTTTTTACAACTTCGTTTAACTGTCGGAAATCCTTTAAGGCACACGCGAGTGGCTATACGACTCCAACGAGTTCCGTGTTGCGGTTATTGTTGACGATATCCACGTTACTGCAACAATGTTTCATTGCTTACACGAACACGAACACGCACACCTCAAGTGAAGTAGCCGGAAACCGTTCCAGTTATTAAGGGCTCACTTTCAATAATAAATGTCCCTTCTTCTTAACCAGAGAGCTTGCGAAGGAGCGGCGTAAAATATTCGTCGTCATGTGTTTGACCGGGTAGTTATTTAATCCGCCTTGTCGTAAAAGCCGTAAATAAACCCGTGCGGGCTTGCATCAGTCACGTGTAAAAGCATAATATTAAAATGCGGCCCGCTGCTTTACGCCGCCCTTTTTATGAGTTATTTTACGAGATATTTTGACTTTACGGTGGATTTGCGCTTTGCCGTCGTCGTAATGCAGAAGGGCTTGAAGTTTGGATTTGCACGAGTTGGACAAGCTGTGGCCATGGAGTGCATGTGGATGATCATTGGAATGCGTGGGAGGATTCGGACCGTCTGTTTTGAAACAATAAAGTTGTGGTAAGCAAGCATACCCGATGAGCAGGAAGCAAGTTCTTTTTTTTTTCTAGGTCTGGCAAAGAGTAATTTGCGTGTTTTTAAGACGTGAAGAACGTAACTGCTGAACGCGGCTGGGCTTGAGCAATCAACTCAAAAATGAACCATCTTTCAGCTTTACCTGCAAGTACAGGCGGGTTTATGCAAAATAAAATAAAAAAAAAAAAAATATTAATTAATTTGCGGCCGAGGGTAAACAAACTTAAAAAATGTCTTCTGACAGGTGTAAAACAGCCACAAACAGCCATAAAACGAACTGCAAATTTTTTTTTATTTTCAGCATGCATTTGATGCCTTGGACACAAAAAAACACACTAAAATTTAAGCAAGAAAAAACCCCCACTAAGTGAGGCTGGCTATGATGAATCGGCCATCTTGGATTAGTGGATCCAAGATGGCCTCTTCGCGGGGGTTTTTAATTGTTTATTTTTGAGTGTTTTTTTTGTGTGACCAAGACATCAAATGCATGCTGAAAATATTAAAAAAAACATGCTGTTCGTTCTGATGTCTTTGTGGCTGTTTATACACCAGTCAGAAGACATTTTTTTTAAATTTTGGAGACCAGCCGTTATTCATTTACGATGACTTTTCAGTTTCTGATAAATAAATGGGGCAATACATTAAAATATTTAATATTAAATGTATTATAAATAACAACAAGGACAAAGAACAAAAGTGCAACAGTAACTTAAACAGTGCTACGACATTGTTGCCATTTTTTGCGTTATCCAAATTTTGCTATTCTTGCACAAAAAAACAGCTTTGATCAGATAACGGTGGAATAAATAGCTGCTCGCAGCGAGAATTCAGAATCCAACATGGCGTCCATTTCGGGGTTATCGAATCGAAAACAAACCATTGAATGCTGGCATTCAGAAATCAGTTCACTATCTTGTACTGCAGCAAAAATTGTTTTCTTGTTGTCATGAATCGACTCTGTCATGCCGTACGCATCGCATTTCTTGTCGTGAAGCACTAGGAGTGGATCTGTGTCGGCGACCTTTGCGATGGTCACTAGGTAAACGAAAGCCGCATTCTCCGGTAAGGGCGGTCTACACAACGACAATTTTCTCGCTAACTAGCTTTTTACTCGGTTAATATTAAATCTGCTGATTGCTTCTCGCCTTTGCCGGAGCATGCGGCGTTCGAATCGTCTATACATAATAACCATGGCAACGACGCGAACGCAGATCTTCTCCTCGCGGCTCGTGACACGAAGTACGATGTGTGCGGCATGACAACGTCAATTTATGACAAAAAAACAATTTTTAGTGTGGGCTGATTTTTGAATGCCAGCATTCGATGACTTCTTTTTGATTCGATAACCCCGAAATGGCCACCATGTTGGATTTTGAATTCTCGCTGTTGAGCATATATTTATTCTACCGTCATCTGATCACTGCCAGAAGCTATTCTTGGCACGAGAATAGCAAAGTTTGGAAATACGAGAAATGACAACAATGTTGTAGCAATGTTTAAAATTACTGTTACTCTTTGTATAACACATTAATTTTTTTTATGTATTCCCGCATTCATTTAGTAGAAACTGGAAACTAATAGTAAATAAATAACGGTTGACTAGCAAATCGCGTTCGGCGAGAGAGGTCTCGTGGCGTAAACGCGTCCTAATAACTGATTTCGCACTGCTGAATTAGTGTCGCGATTATTTTCTTTTTTCCATTGGCATCTCTCCCATGCTGTACAAAAAAAAAAGGGGGATACAAATAATAAATGGAAAAAAAAAAACTTGGCGGAATTATACCGACACTTCCCACGAGGACCGTTTGCCAGATTTGGCCACGCGACCCCCGGAAGTTAATTCTCGACACGCGAAAGAAACACCCTCTTTGGCTAAGTATTTGTCATGGCGGCAGAAATGAACGCCATGTCGGCTAAACTCGCGTCCAGCCATGAGGAACCGAGTGTGTCACGTGATTAATGGCCCGACCAATCAAGCAAGTCGTCTCTTCCACGTCACTAGCTACACGGGAAAGGAGGGGGGAAGGAGGCGAGAGAACGGAACAGCCACCGGAAATGAGAGCAAGAGCTCAGATTCCCATTATATCACAATCCGGGGTTAAGCCGGTCACCCGAAACAGAATATTGGATTCGTCCATTTTCCCGATAGCACATTCTGTACAACACTAATAATACGAATATTTCCCCAAGAAAAGGTCATAGAAGAACGTGATGGTGTGCTTGTCCACGTTCGTACTGCCGTTTCACGTAGATATTAAAGGCCGGTTGCCACCATCTTAGCATTGCAGCATTTAGGCCTATATCGAGTTTTCTCTCGCAGGAAGCAAAAGGAACGCACAAAGCAAAACTTTTAAACGCAACAAACAAGCCACGTGACTCCTTAATTATTGAGTAAAAATTTGGTACGCCCTCGTGCACCTGGAAAGAAGCTATAAAGATTAACGATATTAGTGTCACTAGATGGCGCCATGGGATTTTCTTTATATTTCCGTGGCGCCATCTAGTGACACCAGTATCATTAATCTTTACAGCTTGTTTCCAGGTGCATGAGGGCGCACCAAAATTTATTTCGTGATGCGGATACAATGGTTGCATTGGAGTGAATTCATAAACGGAGCTCGGCTCCAATAAATTAATTTATTATTAATTTAATTTCCAGTTTCAAATCGAACCATTGTATTGTGTGATAAAATAGAAAAAAGGTTACCATTCCACCTTTAAGATCAATGAAGCCAATACAATTGTGTCTATAGGTGACAAGCTCAAACGTAATATCCCTTTCCCCTACATCGAACAACTATACCAAAGCTTGGATTTGTGTGCAGGCCCTGCAAGCCCGCATTACAAGGGGATTAGGCCTACTCCGCAAGCTGCGCTGCACATGTTGGGTCACTATTTCAATATTGACGGCCATCGACCGTGACGACGAATAAATCTCTCCTCAAAACGACAAAATCGATTTCATGTTTGGAAGGGCAAAATCCAAAAACATGAAAAAAAATGAGGACAAACGAGATTTACAAGAAAATCAAAACTTATCCTGGTTTTGAATAACTCCTTTAAGACTGAACATAAAATGCCTATACAGTAGTAGAAAAAAATTCGTATTAAGAAAAAGCACGTAAGTTTTGAGATCCTACAATGGCTGATATGGTGAGCGAGATGAAATGGGAAAGAATGGTTTCCTTATATGGACGTCTCACTGTTCTGTAGTGTCCCGCGGCCTATCTTGATTTCGCCCCAGAACGAATACAGATAATCGATTGTATGTTTTCGATGGCAGAGCACCTTGTTGATATCCTAGATGGTTACAAAAACAATGGCGGCCGTCGATGAAAGCCGCTTCCTCCAAGAAGATGTAGCCGCTCGTAAAATACCTGCAGGACTCAAGATACGCTGCGCGCACAATAATTGAAATAAATGTATTATGGATTGTTCGCTTCTGGTCGAACCATCGTACGCTACAGAGTGAATCATCTTTAACTTGTAACGAACAATGGATTGTACTGAAGCGAGTAACCAATAATACATTTATTTCTATTAGAACACTAAAATGCCCATATGAGGTAAACATTCTTTCCTGAATAAGAGTATAACTGAGTGCAAATATAGGCCTAATTACATCTGAACTTAAAGGGGATTGCACCAAATGACAGGCTACAGCATCTATAGCCGCTAGCTAGTTTTGTCTAGCCATGGCTTTCAACAAGCGAAGGAACATACAAATAAATTTCTTTTTATGAAACGAACAAGCCACGTGCCTCCTTAATTACTGAGTGTAAAGTTGGTGTGTCCACGTGCACCAGGAAGCAAGCGGTAAAGTTAAGCCTAATGTAACAACCGGCGCTTTTTAAAAAAATAAACAACGACTATTTTGAAATGCAAGTTCTGGAACGCTAGATGGGCACCATCTAGTGATGGTGATTTCGTTAACCTTGACACACTTCCACCCTGGTGCACGCGGACACATCAACTTTGTAATGAATAATTACGGAGACACGCGGTTTGTTTGTTGTGTAAAAAGACATTTCTTTGCGGATTTCTTCGCCTGTTGAAATCAAGTGCTACATAGAACTAAAGAATGGTAGACGACGCTAGATGCCGCAGCCTGCCGTTCGGCGAATAAGCACTTTTAATTCCCATATCCAACCCTTGGCTCGTATAGAAACGGGAAGATTATTACTCCCGACGCGACTAAAAAATCGGGTCGGGAGGGTAAATTGGCTCGTGTAACAGGGTTGGGAAATGAGTTGGGAACAATTAAAGAGTTGTGCCGACTCGATGGCCAGGCGACGCAGCCGGCCCTCGTGGTAGCGACTTTTACTCACGTGACTGATAAAAACCAATGGTGAACGCATACCATGCATACCAGAAAAGGGGTGAAGCTGAACACAAACCGAAGCATTATAAATCAAGCCCATGTCAGACGGGAAGATTTCCATTCCCGACGCGACTAAAAATCGTGTCGGGAGGGTAAGCCGGATCGTGTGACAGGGAGTAGACGACATGAGTTGGGAGTAATTAAAGAGTCGTACCGACTCGATGGGCAAGCAACGCGGCCCGCCCTCGGGGTACGACTTTTTCTCAAGTGACTGATAAAGACCAATGTTATACGCATACCATGCATACCAGAAAAAGCGGATGAAGCTGGACCAAAGAGAGCAAGCCATACGGAGTGTTTGTTGATCCTGAAGGCAGTCGGGAGTGGAGGAAAAATCTGCTCATGTGACAACCAACTAACGACACGACAAAATATAGGGGGTATCGCGACTACCCTAAGGACAGGCATATCTGGAGTGAAAAGTCTTGCTGTCTGACACGGGCTTTAAACGGTTTGTTGTCTGGCGGTTAATCTGCTCGTGTGACAATCAAATAAAGACACGATAAATGGTGGGGGGTAACGCTTCTGGCCTATGGACAGTCGTGTCTGGGGTGAAAAGTATTGCCGTCTGACATGGGCTTAAAATGGTTTGTTGTCTGACGGTTAAAACCTGCTCGTGTGACAGTCAACTAAAGACACGACAAAATGTAGGGGAAAAGCTTCTTGCCCTAAGGACAGTCGTGTCTGGAGTGAAAAAATCTTACCGTCTGACTTGGGATTACCAGTGCTCTCTGCTCCCCCCCCCCAAAAAAAAACCCCACTTGTCTCACCGGGTGCAACCCCACATCGGAAAATTTTCGACCCAACTACTGACAGGCACAATCTATTCTTTTTAACGAAAACCTATTTCCAGCCAGGCGGGCCGCTTCATTTCCACGCACGTGTACATCACCTTTCTAAACCTAAATTGAAACCTTAAAAATTGCAGAGTGATTCACCTTAGGTCGGATCTCATTGGCTTCCGCCCCGAAAGCAAAACGGAGATGGCGGGAAATGAAAAGAGATGGAGAAGGTAGGGGTTGGGGGGAGGGGGGCAGAGGAAGAAATCAGATAGAGAGATAGGGGAAACGCATCTGCCTTTTCATTAGAATAATCTCGGAGGCATCTTATCCTAATTCGACATGCGAAAGATTCTAAAGGAGATCGGCGGTTGAAGGGGAAGAGGGAGGGGGGGCGGCGCGGTGGCCCCGCCCCCCCCCGCGAAAGCAGTAATTTGCTTTTGAACCGCACGAATTTCATCTTATGGAGAGGATTAAAATTGAAGAGTTAGTCTTGCTCTCTCATTTTCGTTCTTTTGACTCCCAAAACGCTCAAAAATTAAATTTATTTTAAAAACGTATAAGGCTCCTTTTTCGGTTCCTCAATTGCGTCTTTATGTCTGATAACCGGCCGCGGATCAAACTCAAGTACTCGTAAAAGAGGTTGGATTTACGAAGTATTGAATTTTTTTGAACTTGTTCCTTTATTATTATTATTTTTCACCACCTATAGTCTCTGAATATTGAAAACTGAGAAGCCGTGTGGAAAAAAATTGTGATTGTGTAAAATTAAGATGAGTGCGGGTTCTTAGACCCGCCTGTTCTTAGACTACAACTGCTTCCGTAGACCTAAATTCCTTATTAGACAGAAGGAAATATGAAGGGATGCATACGTTACAGCGTACCAACAAAGTCAAAATTACTCCAGTCGTGTGAAGCTTAAGTGGTGCTTGTCGATCAGTGTTTATGTCTTTGGCGCACCATATCGCTTCACGTCGCGTCAGCATTCTGCCTGTCTGGCGAGGGATCCTACGAGGGCTGAAATCTCATACGATCTCTGATTTAGATTTGCAAATCTTCTGAAATCTGAAAATCCAAGTGAAATCTGCAAAACCTTGCAAATCTGTAAATCCTGCAAATCATAGAAATCTTTCGAAATCTGCTTGAAATCTGGCAATCCAAGTAAAATCTGCAAATTCATGTGAAACCTGCAAATCTGCAGATCTCTACAAATCAATGCAAATTAACATAAAATCTGCAAATCTACTTGCAAATCCAGTAAAATCTGAAAAATCTGTAAATCTTCATGAAATCTTGCAAATCCGCCTAAATCCCTGTAAATCTGCACAAATCCCTGCAAATCGAATGGAAATCTTCAATTCTGTTCTAGTGATTTCGGATTTGCCAATCTCGTACACTAACCCGGGTTTGCCGGGCCCCTCGCTGCCTGGTCAAGGCTTGAGGGACCCTGAGGAAGTCCGTTATACCTGCAGGCTGCGCACAGCGTCAACCATGTCTTCGTGTACATCCACATCTAAACCAAATTCCGTGTATTTCCGGCTTTTTTTCACGCTCAAAAGTTCTATTTTCCATTTCCAGGCCAGGATTCCAAGTTTTCATGCCGGCTGCAAAACTGTATGTTTATATGTTTATTTGCTTAATATTTATTTATTCAGTCATTTATTTATTATTATTATTTTTTTCTTTAATTTGGCAATAAATTAGCACGGTACAACCAACGACTGGTCCGCGGCAAAATCCGTTTCAACTAGCAAAAGACAGACGTCGTTTTCACACGTAGGCCGCAGTAATCTGATTACACGATGTCTTTCACAAGTGGTGGGTCTCAGACAGTAATATGATTATAATCTGATAACCACCAATATACGTGATATGGACAAAATCTCAAGATGTGAAGGAACTCGCCAAGTTTTTAGTGTTAATAGTATTCCTGGCAGCCTTAGTAAACTTGACTGCCACCAAGTTACTGGTCTGATCCAAAATGGCTGTCAAAAACGTTCACAAAAACGTTCAAAATGGCTGTCACAAAATGGCGGTCTAAAATTGCTTCGTTACTTTGTGGGTGATTCAGAATATAAATGAACGAACCACCTGACTGGCGAAGCCCACAATGACATTATAAAAGACAGAGATTTTAATATTTTCGGCCGAAATCTTCGCCTTGGTCAAAAAATTGATGAAAAACACAAGTAAAAAAGTAATCCAAGCTCAGACCCAAAGACGTCCGCCATCTTGTGAAATGGTGAGGTATCTGAGCTTGGAATCCTTTTAAGTCTTCTGTACGGCCGTACCGGCTGAGAAGACTATTGCAACGGTGTTGTCCGTCCGTCGCTTTTTTCAACTTCGCACCGGTACCAGATAGAGACGACCACTGTTTACAACGTTAGATTCAGTGTCAAAAGTTAGTTAAATAACATGGCAAATTAAAATATCGTTACCTCCTTATAGCTAATAAGACTTCTTCGACGTAACTAAATTAAATAATAACATTTCATCGTCGAATTGAAATGCTAAGGATTTGTGTTAAAGCAGCCGTAAAAACAAAAACATTTTAGCTTCGTTTAAAAGAGTCTTGTCGCATTGTTGCGTGAATGAATAGGCTTACGGTCGAACCAAATTTTCCATTAGGCCTATCTGCTACTTATGAAACTAAACCTGCCGTTAACAAAATTAAGCCTAAAAATGAAAATTAGGTCTAAAATCACGTTACCATGGCAACGTCAAGTTGCTACAAGTCGCTGCTGGCTTTCTCAACAGTGTGTCTCCTGTCCCTTCCTTACTACCACTGATCTATATAGGCTACGTTGCGCATTAAGTTGTACACTAACTGTGTGCCCGGATCGAGGCATACCGTATTGCAAAAATGAATAGACTTACTGTATACAATCCAAATCTCCGTTAGTTGCTACTTACGAAGTTAAAGTTGTAAATTAGGCCTAAACGCTGACAATTACGCCAAAAATGTAAAATAAGCTTAAAAGCTAACACATTTTTAATGGGCAGTTCTGATGGTTACTGCTTTTAGATTATATAATAGAGATTGCTGTTGCAATGCGTGATAGAGAAGTGTGCGTCACTATTGGTAGTGGCAGAACTGTACAGAAGACCGGATGCGACTAGGTAGTCGCTTGTAGGCGCTTGTTTTACTTGTGTTTCTCATCAATTTTTGTGACCGAAGCCAAGATTTCGGCCGAAAATTTTTAAATCTCTGTGCATGTATATGTCATTTTGTGGCCTTTGCCAGTCAGGTGGCTAGTTCATTTATTGGTTGTCACCAAGGTTTTGGTGTGATTCAAAGTGGCTGCCACCAAGTTTTTGGTTGGATCCAAAAAAATGGCTCCTTCCAAGTTTTTAGTTTTATCCAAAATGGCTGCTACAGAGGTTTTGCTGTGATCGAAAAATGGCTGCCACCAGGTTTTTGGCTGATCCGAAGTGGATACTTTCAAGTTTTTGGTCTGATCCAAAGTGGCTGCTACAGAGGTTTTGGTTTGATAGAAAAATGGCTGTCACCCGGTTATTGGTCTGATCCAAAATGGCTGCTGCAGAGGTTTCAGTGTGAATGAAAAATGGCTGCCACCAGGTTGTTGGTCTGATCCGAAGTGGAAGCTCCCAAGTTTTGGGTATGATCCAAAGTGGCTGCCACTAGTTTTTGTTGCTATACAAAAAGGGCTGCCACTAAGTTCGCTGTTGTCAGCCAGACTTCAGTAATCTAGGTAGAGAACAAAAACATGATAGCAACCATTTTAGCTCACGATCACATTTTAAAGTGGGAAAACTTGGCAGGTTCCTTTAAACCTACTTGGAGTTTTTTTGCGAATGTGTTTCTCCGCGCTTAAACAAATAATTCACACATCGGTGTGTGGTGTGTATGGGAGTCAGAAGAGGTTCATTAAAGAAATCTGTGCGCTTCAACAAAGTTCCGTACTGATAATTAGGAATGAATTTTCATACAAAAATGGCAATATTTGCTAACACAATCGTCAGTAAATTAGCACCTTTTTTTTTATCGTAATGAATCACGAATTTTTATGTTTCCTGAATAAGCACAAATTTAGACTAGCATTTTTATTCCCAACGAAACGAATCATTTTTACCTTGTTAAAAAAAGTTCTTGTTTTTTCTTTTAATCCACTCGCAGTTCTGCAAACTGCTATGCGGAGTTTTAATGAGTTTTCCTTTTAACTTTTTTTTTTTTTTCAGTCTTTCGTTTTTTGTTTACCTGAAATAATGGAAAAGTACCTGTCAGTCGCCGGCTGTAGCTGTAGGCCTTTTCTTTTACGTATTATGATTTAACGTAAAACAGAATAAAACGGAGGCGGAAATTAAAAAAAATTTATAAAAAAAAAATGTTGAATTGTTAAAAGCAACTGCTTGATCTGAAGAGCACGTAGGCGGTTTTATGTTTTAGACATCTTACCATTTGTAAATAAATTGGGCTCGAATTTCAGACTTCCATCCAAGATGAACCGAAGACACTTCACATGAAAACGTCTTACGTTAAGATAATAGTCCCCGTAAGCAGGCTCCTAGCCCGGCGGTGGGGGTGGGGAGCTTTACTTTACTCACAATTACGTCACAAGTGTCGTTCACGCTACATGAAAAAAAGTTATTTGAATAGTTACTTTTCCACATGCTTGAAAAAAATTGTTAGCATCATAATTAATTAATTATATTTGTCAGTGCATAATTTCACCTGTTGCAAAACCACTCATTACATTTTTTTTTCTTCTTTAAATTAATTTCTTTGAGCCTTAATTCAGCCGAAGCAACTTAATGCTCGTGTGGCTGAACCGACTCAATTTTGAACATTACCAGACTTTTTGAGAAGAAGAAATATCTGGTAAAGGGAGAAGCCAACCCGGGGATTTGAACCGGGAAACCTCCGATCTTCGTAGGGGGCCGACAGATTGTCCAGAATTGGCCAGAATAGTTCTCATAGTGGCTTAAGGACCATGGCAGCCTCTCACCCTACCCTGGCCGGCAGCCCTGGCACGGACTTTGCCAAGATCCCGTTTCTAGGGATTCGGCCAGATGCGAAAACCTCCAGCAACCAGGCCGAGCTCTCTCACCGCTCAGCCACGATGACCAAATAGTGAAGTAAATTTCGGGTATTTGAAACAATGATAGGTCATATTTACAACACATTTCCATCAATACACTTGGTAGACTGCCATAATGTACAAAATTTTAGCAAAATAGGTAACTGTACGTGCTATATAAACTAGTTGCAATTCATTCTCATAGACTAGAAAAGAAACGCAATACGTTAAACAAGGTTAAAATTCAGAGACAATAGGAATTCCTGGTCCGTAATGATAATTTAATAACAGTTGTAGCACATCAGCTGTTAGGAATTACGTTTGGACCGTTGGAGTGCTACCAATGACCAAACTTGCCAATTAGCATCTAGTGTAACATGCTGGGATAGACCCACCTCCCACCCACCCACAACCCTAAAATAAAAGAAGGTCCACAATTTGACGACAAAATATGTCGCCAAGGTCGCCGAATCACGGAAAAAGAAATGAAATTAGAGCATGTTGCTTCGAAATGTGGTCAACTTATTTCTCCAATAACATCTTTAGTTGTTTTCGACATAAATGAGTAACAGATTTCACCATTTCATGATTTATTAACCTTTCGATGGTCCAGTTTCGAAAAATGTTCTTCCTATGAAAGAAATGACACAGCATATTATAGCGTAAAATGTGAAAGTTTTTCTCAATAGTACCTTAGTCATTTGGGACCAAATTGAGTGAAATAATTCTATATTTTTCACCTTTCCATAGTTTATTTTTTAAATCAACTGCCTCCCCCCTCCCGCACTGCCAGCAATACAATACCTAACGACCCAAGATGTTCACTTCTGATTCTTCCCCCCTCCACACTTTCAGTACTGGCTATAGGTCTGCCCGTAAATAGAACCTATTTTGTAGTTATCGTGCGGCACTGATTACTGCCAGCCGAAAGGGACTGAAATAGGGTTTCTTCTTCAATACCAGTACCTTCCGAAAACACCAATCCGAACAACTCGAGAAACTTGCGACAGTTGGCGACAATCTGGCTCGAGCAGAACAGCAGCGATGACTCATCCCTCCAGTGCGCATATAGGAAAAACTGGTTGCGGCAAAGCTTTTCCCTCGCGCATGCTTAAAGGTCCCCATCAGCCGGCTATTTTGTCCCATTGGCTGTTTTTGGTACCAAATATTCATCAGTTGTGTCTGGCCGAGTCAAAGGTATGATGTCACTTCCAGTCTTTGGAACGCTCGGTTGAGTTTGCGAGTTCTAACTGTAGTTTTGGAAGGTACTCAACGGCTGGCTGGACGTTAAGTATGGAGCCAAACTGTCTTCAATTCTTGGAATTGTACATAGGTACTGCGTGAAACCAGGAAGCCATGACAAACCTAATGTGCGGTTCAGTTAACATATTGACTCTTGGTGATCTAAAATGTTCTAATTAAAACATATCGAAATACCCGACAGGTTGCTCGGTTTGCTACACAAGGAATGACTAAAACATAATAAACCTGCATTACAATCCACCGGATGTTTACATTTTAGGCTACAACCTGCACTCGGAAGTACAATAATTCCAGGAATTGCACAAGGTTCTAGATTCCTTGTCTTGCGTGAAGGTAATGAGTCTGTTACCGAGCGGGCAAGACCCGGAATCACATTAGGCTCAACAGGGTCGAGACAGCCAACCTCCGAGTGGGACCGATGACCTTGCAAGCCGACGCCAAGACCAACTTGAGTTGGGTTCCAATATAGCTGTCCAAGACCTGCCATCAGGACGTGGTCACTTATCGCTACACTTATCACACAGGCCCAAAAAAAAGAAGGAATGTCTGCTTACATGTAAATGTGTCATCAATATTCAATGCGGAAACGGGTCGCATAATATGCAACCGTGGAACACAAACACACAAACTAGGAAAACAAATATGTCTGCCCCGACAGGACTAGAGCGTACGAACCTCTTCTCTGTGTGATAAACATTTCTACTTGCAGAAGACCTTTACGATTAAAATCCACAGACTCGGCACACATCTTACCTGAAAAACAAAAACAAGGCAAACAATTAGCGTCATATTTTGAGCCGCATATATCATCACGTATTATTTATTACAAATACAAAATTAAGTTACTGCCCAAGAAATCTAAAGATCTTGAAAGTAAGCATCACACAAGAAATTTGGTATGCGATTTTACGCAACAAATCTAATGTTAGTTTAATTAAAATAAAAAATAAAAAGTTTTAATGGTAGAAAAACTAATAATATAAATCAGTGTTGATTCTGCATATAAGCAAATATATCAAATCAACACCTACATCGAACCGTAGCTTTTCGGGCTGTGGCCAGATCAGGCCAGTAGGCAGGGAAAGTGGGTGGCTTGGGATGTACGATACCCCCCACCCCCTTCTAAAATTTCCAAAAGTCCAAAAAAAAATTGTCTCCATTGAAAAAAATAGTTGAAAACTACATTAACAACAGATAAAAAGTAGTTCAATGACATGTTAATTTACAATTTTTTGTTGGTGAACGTCAAACGAAGGCCTCTAAAAGGTTCTGTGGTTTTCATTTAATTTCAAGTGCACTATTATTTGGTTTGGATTGTGAGCCCTTTGTCTCCAAAATTGCGTACTTGTTGAGGAGGGGCCCAACATTTTTCCCTAGCACCACTCCTTGGGGAAAGCTAGTTACGGCATTGGCGTAAACCCTTTAGTGCTTTGAAAAAAAGTTCCACAAAACATGTTTGAAGACTCTCCCTTCCCCCCCCCCTCCCATTGTAACTGTAATACCCAGCTAGCTACGAGCCTACAAATGGATTTTATGATTAACAAGATCTGGCAGCAACAGTACGAGTTCTAACTTACAGGCATGGATTAAAAAAGAAACACATCCTATTCCACTATAGGATCGCGTCGTTTACTGAAGAGAAACAATGGCTTAGGTCGAAGATGAACAAACCGTCATCGTAAAAAACATGCTAAACTGCACTGCGGAATCCGGCTGCTACGACGGGTGTTGTTAGTTTGTTATTTACTGCTGCATTCAGAGGGTCTTATATTGTAGATGGCTTGACACAGAGACAGTGCACCAAAGTACACAAACACCTTGCATCACCCTCGTTTAATCCAAAACCTGTCTTACGATGCCAAAACAGACTTAATTTCGTCGTCGGCAGAGCTGGATCGGAAATTTTACCCACGCACTTTAATCCGAAAAGAGCTTAGGTTTGGGAGATGCGAGGGGGTTAGGCGATTATTCCAAGCCGTGATTTTCTGAGAAGTTTCCATGTTTCAGGCCCGTAAATAGGATGGTCTAGTGGAGAGAAGGCCGTAACTCAATTTCCACTCGACGTAGCTTAGCCCTTTTCGTGATACCACTGGAATCCCCACGAACCCCTACTTCTCTCGCTCGCTCGCTCGCTCGCTATCAACTCCTTGCCTCCTTGCAGTACGGGGGCTCGAGCTTGTCCATTCCCTTCGTCCAGTTTATCTGAATCGTCTCCCGAAAATCCAATTAAAGCTCAATCCTGACGGTAGGGGGTCCGTGAGAAACCAGCGGTCGAAACAATAAAAGAAAGTCGTTAGCGGCTGTTCCCGTATTGCGCGCAGTGTGGTGGCTGTAACAACGAGGCTTAAGTTTAGGCCTAACTGTAACTGCCTTTGCTTGTCATGATACAGCGCCGGCTTGTGTTCCGCCCGCTAGTGTTCCAGTCGTCGTTCCCAAATTACAAAAGGTGGGAAAACCCATTTGCAGGTAGCGTAAAATTTACCCGTAAAACTCAACGGGCCGCCTGCCACCGACCGAAACAAAGTCGTAATGCTCGGCTGGTTGGTTGACTTTGTTCGCCCGGCCGCCATTTTCTGTTTGGTCTGAGATGCGTTGCGTACGTAAGGAGCTCGTGGTAATAGCGCAGCGGCTTTACCACTAACTAAGATGTGTTTGAAGTAGACGTAAGAACGACCACTGTAGAAGGTTTGGAAGTTTAGGAGAATCTGGGAGTGTTTGTTGGAGTTTAGGAGAGGTTGAAAACTAAGAAGGGTTATAGTGTCCACGGCCTATCTTGAGTTCTCCGCAGAACGAACACAGATAATCGGTTGTACGTTTTCAATAGCAGAGTGCCTTGTTGATATCCAAGATGGTTACAAAAACAATGGCGGCCATCGATTAAAGCCACACCATCCAGGAAGACGTAGCCGATCACAAAATTCTTGCAGGACTCAAGACACACCGAATGACAAGTTGCAGCAGCATCTAGCGCCGTCTACCATGATTTACTTCCATGCAGCACTTGGTCTCAACAAGAGAAGGAATTTGCAAAGAAATTTCTTTTTACACAGCAAACTATAGCGACGTGCCTTCTTAATTATTGACTGTAAAGTTGGTGCGTCCACGTGCACCAGGGAGCAAGCGGTCAAGGTTAGCGGTATCGCCCATCTAGCGGTTCAAAATCTGCGTTTCAAAACGGACGATATATAGAAAAAAAAAGCGACCGTGACGTCGTTAGGCTTAACTTTACCGCTTGCTTCTTGGTGCACGTGGGCACACCAACTTTACACTTAGTAATTAAGGAGGCACTTGGCTTGTTTGTTTTGCAAAACGAAATTTATTTGTGTGTTCCTTCGCCTGTTGAAACTATACGGGCTAGACAGAACAAGATAGCGGCAAATGGCAATATATGCTGCAGTATGTCATTTGGTGGCAATCCCCCTTTAAGTAGGGTTTCGGATGAGATTTCATCTAGAGGTCGCTAGGGTTTCTACTTCAACTACTTGTGACTTTGTCATCGATGCTTGCCTTAAGGAGCCTCTTTGCTTCTGAATACTCACTAATGAAAGCTGACCAAAACAAGCGGCTGCGGCGACTATACCTATATCGCAATCCGCCACTTTAAAAAATGTTGAGGCGCACACCTCTATCACGCACTGCAACAGCGCTTTCTATTATATAATCTAGAAGTATAGTCACCATCACAATTGCCGGTTAAAAACGTGTAGGCCTAGTATTAAATTTTAGGTGTAATTGTCAGCTTTTAGGCCAAATTTTACCTGCTATTTTAATTTCGTAGGAGGCAACTAACGGTGAATTGGGTTCGAGAGTAGGCCTATGCATGTATGCAACACGGTGTGGAGACTTGATTTTGCCGTGGGAATGTGATTTTAGGCCTAATCTACAGCATTTAGGCCTATTTTTTTTACCTGCCGTTTTAATTTCGTAAGTAGCCGCTAACGAAGACTTTTGCTTCGAGTGCAACCATATTAATCCATGCAACACGGTGTCGAGATTATTTTAAATTAAGCCAATGTGTGTCGTTAACGAAATCCTTGTTTTTTTTGTGGCGTGTCTTCCTCTATTGTTTAAATGTGACAATCAA